>VZQC01000751.1:62996-82453 GCA_009823505.1 Rhizomys pruinosus | reverse complement strand
GCAGATTGTTCCCTAGGCTTAGAAAAGGGGCACAGGTGGATGAGAAGTAAAACTGTCCTCTCTCTCTGGAGCTGTTGACTTGGATTCTGGTCAATTCTGGCTGTTTCCTTTCATGGGCTGACAGTTTGTTCAGGAGTAACCTTTCGATCCTACTAATAAAGCACAAGCAATTAGATAGCAATGTTATTTTTAGAGACAATGTCATTCCCATAACTGTATGTCTTTGTATATCTTCATGTGTAGGATAAGCAATGTTATTTTTAGAGACAATGTCATTTGCATACCTGTATGTTTTTGTATGTCTTTATGTGTAGGACAAGCAATGTTATTTTAAAAGTATGTCACCCGCATACCTGTATGTTTTAATGGGAGAAAAATGTATTACTTTTACTTTGTCATTTTTAGAGTTCCACTACTTAAGGGCAAAGTTACATACTCAGTGGGTCTCTTTACATCTCTTGTGGTCAGTTTATGATGCACTGGCATCAGTTTCTATGTTCAAACAATAAGAGTAAATGCACTTGAGAGTCATAGCAGCTGGCCCATAGCCTTTTGCTGCCTCTGTGCTCAGAGAATGATGCTTTTAACAAAAGCTCTGTTGCCTGCAACCTAAGTTCCCCTAGGCTACCATTATATTCCTTTTTGTTAAAACTAATTTTCACCTCAGAAAGTTGACTTTCTGGCTTGTCAAAAGTTTGGGGTTACAGCTCAAATGTCCCTAATCCAGTATCAGACCCAAAATATCTCCTAGAGGACTATGACATTACTGCTCTATTTTCGTTAAAAAAAAAAAACAAAAGAAGGGCTAAAGGAATGAAACCTCTGTACTGGCCTCTATGATACAGCCCAGGTAGGCCAACAATGACAGTCTATTCTGATGAGACTGAAATCCCCTTAGCTATTTAGTCCACAAGCTGGTTCTCTTAGTAGTCCCCACCTGGCATTGAAGGTTTGGAGGATTCTTGGAGAGACATGAGCCTTAAGTCCATATTGGAAGGTTAAAAAGCTGTGTCTCGGGCTGGAGAGATGGCCTAGTGGTTGAGAGCACAGACTGCTCTTGCAGAGCACCCAGGGTAGATCCCAAGCACCCACATGGTGGCTGAGAACCGTCTTTAACTCCAGTTCCAAGGGAATCCAACACCCTCTTCAGACCTCTGCAGCAGTGAATGACATGGGTGCACAAACCTAAAAGCAGACAGTACATTCATAAACATAAAAATAATTAAAAAATATTAAAAAATATAAAAAAGCTGTGTCTCATGTCTTTGAGGAGTGCCAAAAGTGGTGGCAGCCACAGGGTAGATGCACTTACCAGTAAGAATTGAAGACAGGCCACACTACTCTCTCCTTTTTTCTTTTTGTGTTTTTACTAAGATCTCAAGTTTTATGTCTGCAGTACAGTTTCTCTGGCCTTATTGATTATTTATTTCTGGTTGTACTTCTTTTGGAGGCTTAAGGCCACACAGTTAGCCCAGATTAACCAAGATTTTTTGTTTTCTTAAGGTCAGTTGATGATTTGGTCTTCAGGGGTCTTGGTTTTTCTGGGGGGAAGAGGGTGGGAATGTCTTACTACTTGCAGCTTTTCATTTACTATTCTATCCACTCAAGGACAAAAATCAGGTCTTGTTAGACCAAGCTTCCTTTGCTGAAGCTTGAGAGGACCTTCCTTTTTATAGACTGGACACTGGATGAAGTCCCATTAGTGGCTCTCCAAGATCTCCCTGAACAGGAAGACTGGTGACCCACATTTGCAGGATATTTCAAGAGATTCCCCCTTGAATAATCCCCTAAGACTTGGTTGACCTCTGAGGGCAAGGGACAAAGTTATCCCTTAGGTCCCTTGGCCAAAGTTGTATGGACATTAAGTACGGTCATTAAGCACCCAAAAAGGCTAAGTTGCACCAGCCTGTTATATTGCACCTATATCAAATTTTTTGGGGGGCTGGAGAGATGGCCTAGCGGTTAAGAGGGCCAACTGCTCTTGCAGAGGATCCAGTTTTGCCAACACCATTTGCTGAAGATGCTGTCTTTCCTCTATTGAGTCTTTTTGGCCCCCTTGTCAAATATCAGGTGGCTGAAATTGTATGTGCTCAAGTTTGGATCTTCAGTTTTGTTCCATTCGTCTACAGGTCTGCTTTTGTACCAGTCCCAGGATGTTTCTGTGACTATAGCCCTGTAGTATATCTTGATGTATGGTATAGATAGCCCCCCCCCATATTGCTCTTTTCACTCATGGTTACTTTGGCTATTCAGGGTCTTTTGTTGTTCCATATGAGTTTTAGAATTTTTGTTCCAAGCCTGTGAAGAAAGTGCTTGGGATTTTAATTGGAATGGTGTTGAATTGGTATATTAATTTGGGTAGAATGTACCTTTTTACTATATTAATTTTTCCAATCAGAGTATGAGAGGGCTTTCCATCTTCTGATGTCTTCAATCTCCTTCTTCGGGAATTTATAATTTTTGTTGTAGAAATCTTTGGTGGTTTGGGTTAGGTTTGTTCCTAGGTATTTTATGTTTTTGTGGCTATTGTGATTGAGAAGTTCTCCTTGTATCCTTTCCTCAGTTGCTTGTTGTTGGTGTAAAGAAAGGCTACTGATTTTTCTAGGTTAATTTTGTATTCTCCCAATTTACTGAAAATCTTAATTGTTTCCAGGAGTTTTCTGCTGGAGTTTTTAGCATCCCTTATGTAAACTATCATATAATCCACAAACAGGGATAGTTTTACTTCCTGTTTTCCAATTAGTATTCCTTTAATTTCCTTTTCTTGCTTTATTTCCCTACCCAGTGTTTCAAGCACTGGGTAGGGAAATAAGGAAGAAGAGTAGCAACAAGGGGTATCCTTGTGGGGTTCCTAAGTTTATTGGGAATCCTTCTGATTTTTCTCCATTTAGGATGACATTGGCTGTAGTTTTCTTTTTTAAAATTATTTAATTTTAATTTATTTTTGTATGAGTATGAATGTACTGTCTTCACGTAGGTTTGTGCACCCGTGTCGTTCAATGCTGCAGAGGTCAGAAGAGGGTGTCGAATTCCCCTGGAACTGGAGTTAAAGACGGTTTTCAGCCGCCATGTCGGTGCTGGGGATCAAACCCGGGTCCTCTGCAAGAGAAGTCTGCACTCTTAACCACTAGGCCATCTCTCCAGCTCCAAAGCTGTAGTTTTCTTATATACAGCTTTGATTATGTTGGGGAATGATCCTTCCAGTTCACTTCCCTCTTGTACTTTAATCATGAAGGGATGCTGGATTTTGTCAAAGGCTTTTTCTGCATCTATTGAAATGATTGTGTGGTTTTTGTCCTTCAGTCCATTTATGTTATTTACTGATTTTCATATGTTGAACCATGCCTGCATCTCTGGTATAAATCCAAGTTGATCATGGCAGATGATCTTTATGATGTGTGTCTGTATATGGTTTGCAGTTATTTTGTTGATAATTTTTGCATCTGAGTTCATTAATGAGATGGGTCTGTAGTTCTCTTTTTTGGTTGCCTCCTTGCCTCATTTTAGTATTAGAGTGATGATAGTTCCATAGAAGGAATTGGGGAGATTTCTCTCTGCTTGTATCCTTCTGAACACTTTGATTAATAATGATTGTAAGTCCTCTTTAAATGCTTTATCGAATTCTGCTGTGAAGCCATATGGACCTGGGCTTTTTTTTAGTTGGGAAGTCTCTTATTACATTTTCAATTTCTTCATATATTCTTTATCTGTTTAAACTGTCAATCTCTTCTTGGTTTAGCTTTGGTGATTTCCTGGATTGCAGATATTCATCCATTTTCTTAGGTTTTCAAATTTAGTAGAATACAGTTTTTTGAAGAATTCCTGTATGATTGTCTGGATCTTTTCATTGTCTGTTGTGATATTTCCCCTTTCATCATGAATTCTATTGATTTGGATTTACTCTTTCTTTCTTTTGCTTAACTGGACTAGGGGTCTTTCTATCTTGTTTATTCTCACAAAGAATCAACTTTTGGATTCATTGATTTTTTTGAATTGTTTCCTTTCTTTCCATTTCATTATTTTCTGCTCTGATTTTTGTTATTTCTTCTTGTCTGTTGTGTTTAGGGTTTATTTGTCATTGTCTTTCAAGTGTTTTTAGCTGGAGTGTTAGCTCATTTATCTGTAGTCTTTCTGTTTTTTTTGTTTTGTTTTGTTTTTTGTTTTTAATGTAGGCACCCAGGGCAATAAACTTCCCTCTTAGGACTGCTTTTAAAGTGTGCCATAGGTTTTGTTGTGTTGTACTGTCATAGTTGTTTAGTTCCAGGAATGCTTTTATTTCTTTCTTTATTTCCTCCTTAACCCATTCAATATTCAGGAGTGTGTTGTTTAGTCTCCATGTGTTCCTGTAGGTAGCAGGGCTTATCCTGGTGTTGATATTGAGCTTTATTGCACTATGGTCTTATAGAATGGAGGAAATTAGTTCAATTATTTGTATTTGTTTAGTCTTTTTCTGTGTCCAAGTTTGTGATCAATTTTGGAGAATGTTCCATGGGGTGCTAAGTAGAAAGTATATTCTCTGGTGCTTGGGTGGAATATTCAGAGGATGTGTGTGAGGTCCATTTCTTGTATTGTATTGTTCAGTTTAGATGTCTCTCTGTTTATTCTTTGTCCAAATGACTCAGTGTAGTATTAAAGTCCCCTACTATGAGTGTACTTGGGTATATCTGTGCCTTGAGGTCCTGTAGAGTTTTATTTATAAAGGTTGATGCTCTGGAGTTTGGTGCATATATATTCATGATTGTGAAGTCTTCATGGTTAATTTTTCCTTTGATAAGGATGTAATGCCCCTCTTTGTCTTTTCTAAGTTCTTCTACTTTGAAGTCCATTATGTTCTGATATTAAAATAGCAACTCCTGCTTTCCTTTTGGTACCATTTGCCTGGAATATTTTTTCCAAACTTTCACTTTAAGTTGGTGCCTATCCTTGAGGGTGAGATGGGTTTATTATAGACAGTATATCAATGGATTCTGTTTCCTAATCTATTCTCCCAGTCTATGCCTTTGATTGGGAAGTTTAGTCCATTAATATTTAAGGTTATAATTGAGAGGTGTATGTTGCTTCCTTTCACCTTATTGTCCATTTGCATTTTCCATCTAGGTTTCTACTTCTGCATTTCTGTTTTTATTACTTCCTCTTTCAAGCTGCCTGGGGGTAGTTGATTCTCTTCTCTGTCCTTTGAATTGCTTCAAGTATTCTCTGAAGGGTTGGTTTTCCAGACATGTATTCTTTCATCTTGTTTATGTCATGGAAGATTTTTCTCTTTCCTTCAACTAGAATTGACATTTTTGCTGGGTAGAGTAACCTGGGTTGGCATTTATAGTCATTTAGCACTGGAAATGATTTAATCCACCTTCTTCTTGCTTTAATAGTTTGCAATAAAAAGTCAGCTGTAATTCTGATAGGTTTACCCTTATATGTAACTTGTGGTTTTTCTCTTGTGGCTTTCAGAATTTTGTGTTTGTTTTGGGCGTCAGGAGTTTTAATTATGATGTAGTGGGGGGAGTTTCTTTTCTGGTTTAGTCTATTTGGTGTTCTATGTGATACTTGTTTTTGTATGGGTTTGTATTTTTTTGTGTGTGTCTTTTCAAGACAGAGTCTCCCTGTAGCCCCAGCTGTCCTGGAACTCACTCTGTAGATCAGGCTGGCCTTGAACTTACAAAGATCTACCTGCCTCTGCCTCCCGAGTACTAAGATTAAAGGTGTGTGCCACGATACCTGGCGGATTTGTCTTTTTATAATTTGGGGAAATTTTCATCTATTATCTGGTGACAATCTGATTGATACCATTGTCTTGGGATTCTTCTCCTTCCTCTATCCCTATGATGCAGAGGTTTGATCTTTTCATACTGTCCCACATTTCCTTGTTGTTCCACTCTTGCATATTTTAAATTTTTCATAGTCTTTATTCAAGCTTTTTAGTTGTACTGTGTTATCTTCTAGGTGTGATATTCTTTTCTCTGCTTTATCCATTCTGCTTCTGAGGCTTTTTTCCATTCTTTCTTTTTGATTGGATGACTGTTTGATTTCCTTTGTCATTTCTTCCTGTGTTTTCTGTACTATTTCCACTGCCTTTTGGAGCTTCTCAAACTTTTCTTGGAGCTACTTATTTTGCTCGTTGGTTTCCTTTTTCATTGAAGCATGGGATCTTTTCAGTGTTTCCATTTCCTTCTGGAGTTTGTCATTTTTTCCTCTAGCTCTTTCCGGAGTCTACCATTTTGTCCTTTTAGTTCATTCTGAAGTTTGTCATTGTCTCGCTCTAGTTTCTTTCTGAGTTTTTCATTATCTCCCCTTAGTTCTATGATTTCTTTGAATATATCTCTGATTGTTATTCTATGATCTGTGTCCTGGGTTACCTCTAGGGAGATCCCATTGTAGGAGTCCTCTACAGGCTCTGAAGAGTTTGGTGTGGAGTTATTCTGTGTTTTTCCCATATTTTTCTTTCCTTGTGCTCTTAGCATGTGATTTGACTGTTGCCTGAATTCTGATGCTAATCTTGAATGCTTCTTCACCTTGTTGAAGAATTGCTTTCCTTGATTCCTTCAGGTGCTTTCCTTGTATTCTCCTTATGTATGGAGTGTTGGCTTGTCTAGGTTTCAGGCTTTCAATTTTGGTTATATATTGAAAGGTATAGTTCACTCTTCCCTTTCTGTTCCATAAGAACTGTGTGGGTAACAACCCAGATGACAGATTATGAGCACTGTATTCCCTGTGCTGCCAGCCACTCTCTCCAGGTTTCCAGTTGGGGGGTGGGTTGAATTGCTTTCTTAGTCCACACACTGGTACACTCTACCCCTGCTGCTCAGGCAGTAGGCATCCACAGTCTCTGTGTACAAACGTCAGCTCCCTGCTCCCAGAATCCTCTGGACTGAAAAGCCTGTCCAGGCAGTCTCTGCCCTCACTGCTCAGGCATGAGTTGCCCACAGCGTCTGTATTCAAACCTCAGCTTCCAGCTCCCAGAATCCTCTGGCTCTCTCTGATTTTTTAATGTAGCCACTGGAGATATAATCTTGCTTTTTGTAACTCTTTATAAAGAGCCCCAGTAGTTTTGCTGTATTATAGCAAAACCACTAGGGTTTTCTTTTTTCTTTACATTCAGTTACAGGAATTTTTAAAAGTTTATTCTTTTACCCATTCATTATTCAGAAGGGTGTAAGTGTGTAGTTTAAACTTCAGGAATCTGTATAGTTACCAGAGCTTCCTTTATTAATGATGTTTGCTTTATTGCATTGTGGACTGATAGAATACATTTCAATATTTTTGTATTTGTTGAGGTTTAGTTTGTGCCTCCGTATATGATCAGTTTTAGAGAAACTTCCATGACCTGCTTGGAAAAAGAGTATTTTTTATACTTGTGTGGGATTTATAATAGATGTCTTTTAGATCCACATGGTGTATGGTGTCATTTAATTCAGATGTTTATCTATTTATCTTAATTAGTGGCCCTCTTTATTTGACACAGTGGGGTATTGACATCCCCTACTATTACTGAGTTGGGCTTAGTCTGTGTCTTTTGTTCTGTTGTACTCTTCTTATGAAATTTAGTGTACCAGAATTTGGTGCATATATGTGAATGATTGCAATAGCTATTGGTCAATTGATTCTCTAATCAGAGTTGAGTGACCAGGTTTATGTCTTCTGATTAGCTTTCATTCGATTGCTATTTTTTCAGATTTTATAATTGCAAAAATAATTGCAACCCCTGCTTATTTCTTAGCATCATTTGCTTGAATTATATTTTTCCATCCGTTCATATTAAGATATTGCCTTTTTGTGAAAGTGGATGAGTTTCTTGTAGACAATAAAAAAGAGCAAAATAGTTCCAGAGTGAAATAAAGACATAAGCATGTAGCTGCCATTTTCTCACAATCTAGGAGCTTTCCTGGGGCTAGGTTGAAAAATAATAGATTAATTTCATAGGTGGAAGGAATTTCAGGAGACCCTTGAGTAGAAATGATGCCATGGCTATTAATTGTGAATATTATGTGGTCTAAAGTGAAGAAGAGCAAATGGTGTAGAAAGAGGTGAAAAGTGTAAAGTTTTGAGAGGAAAAAGAATACTAAATGTGAAAAAATTCAGTTAAGTTAGGTATGAATGGACTACAATTCATATGCAGTGTCCGTTATTGCATAAATGGAAGTCATGGGACCTCTCTGATCAAAACTATGGAATGGGATACAGTGACAAAAAAAGTCTGAGATTGGCTATGGGAATTGAATTCACACTGCCTATAAAACCCAGCCAATTTGAATAAAGGCACTCTCTGTATTTGAACACCTTACCATGAGTCTGTGTGCTGTGTTTTCCAATGCATGTTTTATATATTGCTCACCATGGGAATAAATAAGATTACCCATAAGTGGTGCCCAACATGGGGCTGGAGGAAATCCTGAAAAAATTGGCATGCAAACCTCACAATCTTACCTTTTTAGTATCAATGTCTTTCTCTCTTTCCTAATGTTTATCTTGTGCCATGGAGCTGGCTCTCCTGCTTGGTTGGACGGATGGGAGGCCAATCTGGGAGCCCATGGCTTCGCAAGCATGGAGGATTCTAGCATATCACTGGCCTGGTTCTTTTTTGCCTGCCCATGTGGAAGCCATAGAGTTGGGTTGATTCCTGTCCTGGCTCTGTTTTGGCTTGGAAATGAGCATCCCATCACCCTAGGAATGTGCCTCTTAACTCAGTAACTCCAGCAGGCTATAAAAGCCAGCAACTTCCAGGCTGAGTTTAAAATCAAGTCTTAGCAGCCATTCTTGTCCTTGGAATCATTTTTCATAATTTTACAGGCCTAAAGTAAAACCTTGGTTTCAAATATCCAAAAATGTCTTGTCCTCCTACTGTGGAAAACCTGTTTCTCAGGCTCAGCTCCAGCTTAACTTTTTCATATGCTAATTCCCCCAGGCTTGCTCTACTCTTCTGCTCAGATCAGAGCACAGGTTTCTGTGAAGTGAATTTAGGACTATTCACCACTAAACTATAGGTTCCTTAGGGAGAAACATTCCTTTAAAAGTTACTTTATTCTAAAAGGTTTTTATCTCTATTTCATCCTGCTTTTAGATAGAATTATATTGCACCCTTGGCTTCTTGTGGACTTTTTGGGCAAGTACTTCTAAATCTCTGACTCTCCTACCTAAACCTAATCTTCTTCCATTCATGAGTGACTCAGATACTGGCTAATTGTGGGTCCAGAATTGGATATTAGGTAGCTTAATCCCTTAAAGGGGTATCCCTCCCTAAGCTAGAGGTAAAGCTAGAAGGGTAATCAATCTTTTAGCTTGGGTGAGAGCTACATAGCAAGGGTCTTGAGCAAGGAGTAACCAAGTCTTAGACTGGGTTCAGCTAGCAGCGTTCAGGCCTGTTGAGTAAATAATTTTGTAGCCTGTGGGCTACTGAAATGATCAATTTCCTAGTTAGAGGCTGCTGTTGAAATGTTATCAGCCTTACAAGAGCTATGAACTTTTAGCAGCCCCCCCTTTTTTGTTTTCAACAAAATTGTGAAATGAAAATGTTTAACGAGGTTCCTGCTTCTAGAAAAATACCTTGGGCGAAAGGTTCTGGTGTGTTTGGATGAAGATGGTTACTCTATATCCTAGGATGACAGTTAGACTTCTCAGTGTCACATCAAGGATAAGAGGCATGAAAGATGCAAGAGTGAAGTAGTAGTTCTTACTCTGCAGTTGCAGAAAGCTACTGAGACTGTGCTTCCTGTAGCAGGGACATCCCTGGATAAAAACGGTCCTGACAAGGCATTGCATGAATGTATGAATGTGAAGCCTGGTTGGCAGTGGAGAACCCTAGAACATGTTGGAAGAAGCTAGACCCATGAGATATTTTCCAAGGATGCGTGCATATCAGGAGTGGTACCAGCCCAAGAGAGAAATGTCTGCTGCCACCAGCAAAGCTGGTGGGGCTGAGTTATCTAAGTCTGTTGGGAAAAAAGTCCCATGAATCAGACATGGAGCTAATGGATTGAGTATTTGCCCTGCTGTTCTTCAGTCTTGTTTTGGTCCAGTATTTCCTTAGTATGCCCCAATCCATCCCTTTTGGAATGGGACTATGTATTTAGTTCCACTGTATGTTGAAAAGTATGTAATTTGTCTTTTGATTTTACAGGGGCTTACACTTTAGTTGCCTTTGTGGTGGAAGAAAATGAATATCAGCTTGTCGCTAAAAGTTATTGTAATACAATGCTAAGGAAGCCCTTAGGATGGTCACTAGGAATCTGGAACATGAAAGGCCCCAAGATAAAAAGTAATAATGGGGTGTAAATAAGAACCCCAGATCCATTGCAGTTCTCCAGTATAGATATCTTTTTTTCCAAACTGCCACATTCCTGTAATCTTTGGGACCCATGTTATTTGTTTTTTTTTTTTTTCATTTTTATTCTTTTTTTTATTATTTTTTTATTATATTTTAAGAGATTCACAATATAAGAGCACAGTTGTTTTCAGATCACATTGACTTTGCTCAGTTTGCCATACAATTAGGTAATCAGTGCTAGCATCCACAGATGAGTGATACCATTCCTTGTTTGTTTTTCTGGGACTGTGTTACTTCATTCAGTATGATATCTTCTAGCTCCAGCCATTCACCTGCAAAGCTCATGATGTCATCTTTCTTTACTGCTGCATGGAACTCCATTGTGTAGATGTACCACATTTTCTCTATCCACTCGTCAGTTGAGGAGCACTTGGGTTGGTTCCAGCTCTTTGCTATTGTGAAGAGAGCTACAATAAACATGGCTGTGCATGTATCTCTGTGGTAAGATGAGTCTTGTGGGTACATGCCCAGGAGTGGTATGGCTTGGTCAGGTGGCAAGTTCATTCCAAGTCTTCCAAGGCTTCTCCACACTGCTTTCCATAGTGGCTGTAGGAGTTTATATTCCCACCAGCAGTGGATGAGTGTTCCCCTTTCCCTACAACCTCTCCAGCACTCGGTATCATTTGTTTTCTTGATCCTAGCCAGTCTTATTCGCATAAGATGATATACTAAGGTGGTGTTGATTTGCATTTCCTTAGTTATTAGCGACTTTAAACTACTAAGATGTTTCTCAGCCATCTCTAATTCGTCACTTGTGAAGTCTCTGTTTAGCTCTTTGCTCCATCTATTGAGTGGGTCACTTGTTTTCTTTCTTCTTTGTTTTTTGAATAGTTTATATATTCTGGAAAGCAATGCTTTGTCAGATGTATCTGCTGTGAAGTATTCCTCCCACTCTGTGGGATTTCTCTTCACTTCCTTGATTGTTTCTTTTTATGTACAGAAGCTTTTGAGTTTATATTTTACTAGTAATCACTACTTAATATTACCTATGTGCTATATGCCTTTTGCTTGCATCCCTCACATGTGAATTAACTATAATTTTCCCCAAATATTGAGGTGGTGGCTGATGCCATTACAGAGTGCCATTATCAGTGTGTCAGTATGAACAAAACTCATTATCCTTCACCTGACATAGCTACTGGTCTCCTGACTTTCTATAACACCTTGAGTCTCAGAGAGACTTTGAACTCTGAACTTTTAAATACAACTGGAACTGGTAAAGATTATGCTGGCTTTAAAGGTTTACTAGATTAATTTTGAAGTTCATATAGTCATGTAGTCAGGGAGTGGAATGTGGTGGTTTGAATGAAAATATCCCTCATATGCTCCAAGTAGTTCAATATTTAATCCCCTTTAGTGGCACTATTTGGAGAGGTTTTAGGAGGCGTGGCCTTACTGGAGGAAGAATGTCACTTGGGGTTGGGTTTGAGAGTTTGTAAACCTTGTCAATCTATGAGGTTGCTCCATTTCCAGTGCCTGATTGAAGATATAAGTAGGAGTTCTGCTATTGTGGGGTTCCACTCCTGGGACAGTGATATTACTGATGTGGAGCAATGCCTCTGGGACTCCTGTCTTTGTGCAGTAAGTCAGTTTATTTCCCCAAGAACTCAGCCTTATATAGACAAAAAGCCAGCAGTCATCTGCATGCCTGCCCAAAAGCAACATTCTAGGAAAAAGTTTGAAAAAAAATGGGATATGTGACCTGTTTGCAGAGAAGTTAGGAGAGTATTACAATCTGTTTGTGCCAGATAACAGCTGCATGCCATCAATGGAGATGTGTTCTTAGAATAAGGAACTTCAGAGCCTGTCTCCAAGCCAGCTTCATCTGATCACTCAGTCATGCACTGTTCTGCCTCAGAGGGTTTGGGGGTATTGTGTCCAGGATTTACCCCAGTGTCTGAGGCAGCAGTCTACATTCAAGGTCTTGAGCTCTACTTGCTTTAAACTGTTTCGCTTCAGTCTCTAAAAGATATGAGCACTTCATTTGCTATTCTGGTCATCTCTGTCACCAGCCTCTTGGGTATGATGGACTCTGATCTCTCTGGAACCATAAACTTAAAGATACTCTTCCTTTTACAAGCTCCCTTGGTGACAGTGTTTTATCACAGCAACAAAAAAGTCACAAATACAGGAGCTGTCATCATCTAGAAAATCTCTGTGATATTGGCAAGGCTTTCACTATACTAGTAAGCATTTTGTACATTATAGTGATGAAGAAGTCAAAGGAATCACTATCCCGATGGTGCAAAACTTCTTTCCTGTGGGAGATGTAAACAACTTTCACCCTCTTCTCTTTTGGTCTCCCAAACAACCTGAGGTAGATATCATGGTGGGGAACCAATGAACATTACTAGGCCAAATTTCAGAGCAATAGATGAGGAATTATGTACAGGAGTGTTGGATGGTTTCCTTGAAGCCCTCACAAGAAAGTTAACTTAGCATGATTGATGTCTTCCTGTGCTGGATAGAATTAGCTATCAAGTTGATTCTATTGGATTGGCTTGTGGCATGTCTTTGGGCAGTCTGATTGTTGAATAATGTAGGAGGGCCCAGCCCACTCTGGGCGGTGCCAACACTGGGTTTGTGGTCTTGTGTTGGATAAGAAAGCAGACTCAACACCATCAAAAGAGCAAGCCAATCAGTGGTATTCCTCCATGGCCTGTGATCTAGTTTCCTATCCAGAGTTCTTCCCTTGGTTTCTCATGATGATGGGCTGTGCTTATCAATCCTTTCTTTCCCATGTTGTTTTTGGTTAATGCTTTTCTCACAGCAGTTGAATATAGACTAGAACTCTTCCACATAACCACAAAAATGGAGTTCCACTTCCTTAGTCTTTCCACACTATGGTTTGGGAGGAGTGAGTAGATACTCAGGTGAGGGTCTTGTGACTCTCCCTGCCCCTTCTTCTATTTGAGTATCAACACTCCACAAGCCCAGTTATGATGCTCTTTGGAAAGCAGGAGCAGCATAGTTCAGGAAGGTGGCATCTATCTGAGTTTGAGGACAGCCTTATACAACACTGGCATTATTAGGGATAGTTCAGTTCAGTATGGTTGTTTACAGAGCATTTATAACGTGACAGATATTGTGTTGATATTATACCACCAAATCATCAACTGGACTTAATGTGTGACTATTTTGTAGAAACTCCTGTGCTTTCTTCTCTACAAGTAAGTAAAATGGAGGTCATTTGGCTCAAAGGAGCAGTATTTTCCCAACCACGATTATAGAATAGTAGATTTCAGAGAATGAAGCAGTAAAGAAAAATCTAAATTATCACTAGGGCTGGGCTAGAAATGGGACATAGGAATGAAAGAGCAGGAAGAGTGGGAATGACATTCATGAAGCACTAGGAATGGGATCGGCACAGGTACAATGAGGGACGGTTCAGAGGGGACAGACTCACAATGTTACGAGTGTGTGTGAGAAGGTCAAAATGAAATCAAATTTATATTATTAATATTCTCTAGTGAAAAATATATAAAAAGAACAAATGCATTCAGGAGGAGAACTTGAAAAAGATGGAATGTGCAGTAGAAACAGTTTTTTTTTAACATACCATCCAAACATCTGTGTCTATACCAAAGTAAACTACCATAGCAATTAGTAATGTTTAAATACCTGTATATCTAATTGCGTGTGCTTCATTAGTAGGATCGAAAGGCTATATATTATACTGTTTAAATACCTATATATCTAATTGCTTCATTAGTAGGATTGAAAGGTTATTCCTGGACAAGCTGGCAGCCCATGAAAGAAAACAGCCAGAATTGACTAGAGACCAAGACAACAGCTCCAGAGAAAGTAGACTGTTTTGCTTCTCATCCACTTGTGCCCCTTTTCTAAGCCTAGGGAACAATCTGCGGAAGAGGGGGCGCAGTAGAATGTAAGGACTGCGATTGGCGTGAATGGTGAAAGTACAACAATATAGACTGGACACTCATTTGATCAACTTGATTGAACATACAAGCCCCCCCCCCTGCTGGATGGTAGGACCCATGAGCTTTGTGGGTTTGGGCACAACTGCTTGCAAATTGGTTTTACATGAAGGATGCTTGTACTCACAAATTATCACTTATTGTTAAAAAAAATGAAAACAAAACAAAACAAAAAAAAAAAACAGAAAGATGCAGAAAAATACGGCAGGCAGACAGAGACCAGCAGAATGCATGCTCTGGGATGGGTTAGGGGTGGGGTGGGGGAGGGGGGAAGGGAAAGGGGATTTGATAATGCTGGGGGAAGGGAAGGGGATGGCGGGGGGAAGGGAAGGGATGGTGGGGGGAGGCGGTGGGGGGGAGGGGGGAAGAAGGGATATATGTCTGAATTGAATTGGAAAATGCTGTATGAAATATTGAATACACAAAGCTATGAATAAAAAAAAAAAAGAAACAGTTTTGTAAAGCCTGGATTTCCGTGTGAAAGTGCACTTTAGTCAGTAAGGAGCTCCTGAAACATTTCATTCAAGGTAGGAACATGTTTATATGTGTTTAAATATTTTTAAGATCAATGTGTAGCCTTTCCTTAATGTTAACTGGCTTGGAAGCACGTCTAATTTTCTATGAAACAGAGTACTTAAACCAGTTTTGTAGAAAAGTAAAAAAAAAAAAAAATGAGGAAATTAGAGGTTTGAAAAAAATTAGGAGAGAGACATGAGAGAACTTGCTATTGTTGGAGGGGGGCAACTCAGTTAGAAAGAAGGAGGAGGACTCAGGAGGCGGAGGCAGGTGGATCTCTGTGGAGTTCAAGCCCAGCCTGGTCTACAACGCAAATTCCAGGCCAGCTGGAGCTATAGGGAGACCCTGTCTCATAAATACCCCCCCCAAAAAAGGAGGAGGAATAATTCCCATGGAACAGTGGGTACTCGGACTGACTGAAAATATTTACCTTTTGAGATCCAGGGTACAAAGGAAACACAAGTGTAATGATAATTCAGTTAATTCTAGATAATTCTAGCCATTGTGTGATTCAAGACACAGGAAAAGAAGGAAAAACATCCTTAAGTTTACATTATCCAATTTCCCACCATAATTTTAAAAATAATTGTATATTGTTATTTTTTGTGTGTGCGAATCTTTCGCCGGTATGTATGTATGTGCATCACATGTGTTTCTGGTGCCCATAGAATATAGAAGCAGGGCTGGAGTTGCTATGTTGGTGCTGGGAATCACAGTCAGATCCACTGTAAGAGAGGTGTGTTCTCTTAACTGCTGCACCATCTTTCCAGAGTATCAAATCTCCTCTCAAATATTTCGAGCATCCTCCTGGTATAGAGAGTGGGGAAAACCATCCAGATGTGAAATTGCAAGGGTGGTAATCCAGATAATCTCAACAAATGAAAAGCAAGTTAGGGTAAGCCAAAGGGAGACTCATGGATGAGGGACCAATGTCTGGATTTTATCAGGAATTGGTGGGATAATTAACATTTCAAATAGGAATAACTACTATGATTTGTATTATTTAGTTTTATTTTATAAGCATTAGTGTTATTCTTGCATGTATATAGGTACACCTATGTGTGCAATGCTTGTGGAGGCCAAAAGAGGGGGTTGGCTCCCTTGAAACTGAATTTACAGATAGGTGTTAGCTCCTACATATGTGCTGGTAAGCAAAATTTGTTCCTCTGCAAGAGCAGCCAGTATTCTTACCTGCTGAAGCATCTGTCCATATTTGGTGACTCCTGGTCAAAGATAATTTGTGTTGTATTTGCAACTTTAAAGGAAATATAGCAAAAATTCTAGATGGTTAATGAGCAAACAAGGGATGATTGCTACGTGGTCTAAGATGACTGCTATTGCTACATTCAGTCCTACAAAATAGGATGTCTCTAAAAAAATATTTTCTTACTAAGCTTTCTCTTCAGAGCACCCTTAATCTCATTATTCCTGAGACTGTAGATGATTGGATTCAACATGGGGATCACCACCATATAGAATAGAGACACCACCTTGTTTTGGTCAGTGGAGTAATTGGACTTGGGCATCACATAAATGAATGTAATGGTGCCGTAGTAGAGAGTGACTGCAGTGAGGTGGGAAGTGCAGGTGGAGAACGCCTTCTGGCGGCCCTCAGTGGAGGGCATCTTCACAATGGTGATGAGGATGTAAGTATAGGAGACAACTATGGCAAACAATGTGATACCAGTAACAGTGCCTGCAGAAAATGAGATAGCAATTATGGGGACCCTGACATCAGAACAGGAAAGTTCAGCTAAAGGGGCAAAATCACAGAAAAAGTGATTGACCTTATTTGGTCCACAGAAGAGAAAAGAAAAAAAGGAAAAGTGCAAGGAAGAAGCATTAAGAAAACCACCTATATACGATCCTACAATCAACTGGTTACAGACTTGTGTGGACATTTTGGTTGAATAAAGCAGCGGGCTACAGATTGCCACAAAACGGTCATAAGCCATGGCAGCCAGAAGGAAACATTCAATTGGGCCAAAGAAAGCAACTGAGTCAAGCTGAATGCCACATGCAAGGTAGGAGATGGTTTTCCTTTGCACAATGAAGTTAACAAGCATATTGGGTGTGGCAGAAGATGAAATCCCTATGTCAGTTGAAGCCAAGTGGCTCAGAAAAAAGTACATGGGGTGATGGAGCTGAGAAGAGACTCTGATTAGAAGGATTGTGCTGAGGTTTCCAGAGAGGGTCACCAGGTAGATGCACAGGATGATGATGAAGAAGATGAGTTGAAGGACTGGGTCATCTGTTAAGCCAAGTAAAATGAACTGTGTCACTGCAGTGTGGTTTCCATCCCCCAGGAAAGCCATGGGACAGTGTGGCTGCTGCCAGAACAAAGCTGAGATGAAGATATTATGTAAATGAATTTATAAATATGTAGCTTCATTTTATTTATCACATACATGGAGGTCATATAAAAATACATGTTTCAATAAATATTTGGACCAGCATTTAATATTTGACTCTGGATTTGCAGTGTTTATGTATGTGTGTGCATTGATTCTTTCTTAATTTTATCAAAGAGAAATGTATAAATTTTTCTGTAAATAATATAGAACTTTACATTTATCTACTGTAAAATATACCGTAGTATTTTAAACCTAAAGGTATGAAACTATGAGAGCTTTTCCTGTAGGACGGCTCCACTGGTAAAGATACTTGCCATCCTGATAACCTGCATTCTGTAAGTGGATCCCACATGGTCAGAGCATGTAATGGACTCTTAAAAGTTGTCCCCTGCCATCTATAAATATGCTATGGACTATACAAAATGGATGTCTCTCTGCTTGCTGAATTACATAAATTAATTAATGTAAAATTTGTTAGAGTTCTGGAAATAACCAAGTATTTTTAATGAATATTACAAAAGATGAATGTACAAACATAATTATGTAATTAAGTACTAAATACTCAATAATGATCAAAGTTTTATTGAATGCTCACTAATCATCAGCAGAGGATTTATAATATTATATATTATCCTATTTTTATGTCCTTACAATAGTAAAAAGTACTTTTTTTTATTAATTTTATTTATTTCTGTATGTGTATGAATGTACTGTCTGCATGCAAGTTTGTGCACCCGTGTCGTGCAACGCCGCGGAGGTCAGAAGAGGGTATCGGATTCCCCTGGANAAAAAAAAAAAAAAAAAAAAGAAATGAATAGCAGTCAGGCAGTCACCTGTCTTAATCAATTTTGAAAGATATAAATAAATTTTCTTGCTCAGAAGAAATATATGCAATGCATGAATATATTTGTAATATATAAATTATTGTAAATTAATAAGTTTTTAAAATATTTCTCTTTTTTTTGGTCTTTTTGAGACAGGGTCTCCCTGTAGCTCTGGCTGTCCTGGAACTCACTCTGTAGACCAGGCTGTCCTCAAACTCACAGAGATCCGCATGCGTCTGCCTCCCAAGTTTAAAATATTTCTAATTAAGCCATTGATCTATCCAGTTTTGAAATATGAATATAATTATCATGTCAAATATGACTAATGTATAGAATACTGTTTATATTATTCAATTTTTCAGGTGCACCAAATCCTTTCCTACTGTAACAGTGTTTCTTACTGAAGAATTACAGAATGATATGCGATCTTCAACAGAGTACAAAGGTGAGTAAATTTTCAGCCTAAATAGTTAAAAAGTTGACTCAGGTTGACCTCCCAGGTCCAGGTTGACTCTCATCTCCTGAGATTTAGAGCCTTGTGTTTGTCCATGGTGGGTGGAACCGCTAATCCTAGAGTGTTCCATCCATAAATATAGTAGTTATTGCCACAAGACATTCATTGACAGTAAGCCACAAAACATTTCATCAAAAATTTCTCACTATTTTGGTTGAATGCTAAGTTTTATATTGCTAAAAATCATGTTAGTTAGTGGTCCTATTAGTGGATGTATAAATAAGAAATCTCCAAAAAACTGAGTTTTGCGCCTGATTACTTAGAAGATGATAGGAATATAGTCTACAGAAATATATAGTCCATAAAACTTTTATCTCCGTTTGCCATACAATTCCTTGATTCCACCCAAATTGTATTATGGTTTATAATTACAGATTTGCTCTCCATTTACTCACAAATCCCAGATCTTACCTCTTGAAATGAGAATTCATTATACTTTTAAAAAGTCAAAGATGTTATGGTTTTATATGTGCTAGGCTGACTCCTACTATATCTGTTGATCACTGAGGATCAGTCTCTAAAGAGACTCGAGATTCTAGTGTGAATTCAAATCACCAGGGATCATTACCTTATTCCCTGTTGAACACTGAGAAATTAATTTATTACACAGAAACACAACTAATTTACAAGGACTGTCAATCTCAAGTCATATATTTTTCTTTTTATGTAAGTATTGGTGTGTTATCACTTGATAATTATGGGAAAATATATAACAGATTATTTCTGGTAAATATTTGTTCTAATATATTTTTGTGTTTTTTTACATTAATTTTTTGTAAATTTAATTTTTATTGATGCTTTGTGCATTTCGTACATCATTTTCCAATTCAGATCAGGCATATTTCCCTTTCCCTTCCCCCCCACCCCCACCCCATCCCAAATCATGCATTCTGCCATAACTGTCCTGCATCTTTCTCTCAGTTTTTTTTTTCATTTTTTAGCTATAAGTGATAATCCATGAGTACAAGCATCCTTCGTGCAAAACCAATCTGC
>VZQC01000751.1:18200-62179 GCA_009823505.1 Rhizomys pruinosus | reverse complement strand
AATCTTTTTTCCACAGTTCTTATGTCTAATATATTTTTGTACGTGAGTTTAGAGCGCTATTAATCCAAAAATTAAAAATGGAAGGCTCTGGGCCTTCTCATTAATGTCCACTTATGTTCATTAGTAGTTCTGTAATGATGGGATGAAAGTCTCTCTTTAAGTAATCTGACTAATTGGCAGTAGGCGTGGAATTTATCATCGAAGGGATGGGTTACACATGATCATAAAAATATTTAACCTACATATTAAAAATGTTTTTTGACAATTTACTTGTAATTATTTATGTATTATGATTTTAGCCTGCACATCCATAAGTAATGCTTCAACGCACTATCATGAAAATACCTATGGAGGCCCAAGAGAAGGTGGTCATTTTGAACTCGCCTGGCACTGGTAAGCTGAGATGAACTGGGTTCATTGAGGAAGCACGTAACGCAGCGCTAGTGTTTTTAATCACTGAGCTATTTATACAGCCTAAATATATACACTTTTTAAGGTAAAGGACTACAATATTACTTATACATAGAAAACTGTCAGTAGAAAAATGTGTAGATGAATTCCTGGTGAGAAATAATATCTCATAATTCCTACTGCAGACAATTGCCCCCTTCTTTTCGCTTGGGTGTTTTGATGGATAATGATAGAAACAGTGATCTTCAGCCCATCTTTCTTGCTAATCTTGTCTACATTGCATCCTTTGTGCCACCTTCACAAAAAAGTTTGATCACTGAGCATAAAGCAGCTTTCATTGACAGCTCCTACTGTTCCTACTGGTAGATAAGGGGCAGACACAGGAGACTCTCACTTGCCAACTGGCTTGGCATACTCATCAGCAAGCAAAAGACATGTTGGGCTGGAGAGATGGCCTAGCAGTTAAGAGCACCGACCGGTCTTGCAAAGCACCTGGGTTCGATCCCCAGCACCCACATGGCGGCTGAGAACCTCTGAAAACTCCAATTCCAGGAGAACTCCAGTTTCAGGAACCTCCAACACCCTCTTCTGACCTCTGCAGCACATTGCACGACATGGGCGCACAGACCCTGGCCTGCATGAAGACAGTACCATTCACTACACATTAGAGAAAATAAATTAAAAAATTAAAAATAATTTACAAAGTATTAAAATTAAAATAAAAATAAAATAAAATGGTTGAAAGGTGACCACTAACACATTGAGCTGTCTTTTAACTTGAACATGCTTAATATGACACAGGACTACCTGAACATTCTCATTCTCTATCTCTCTCTCTCTTCTTCTCTCTCTCTCTCTCTCTCTCTCTCTCTCTCTCTCTCTCCTCTTCTCTGTCTGTCTGATTCCCTCTCTCTCACCCACACCTACAGTATAGACACATATATTACATACACAGTGTTCTTTACCTAAATAAATAAATAAATGTAGTCAAAGCACCAGTTACTAATCTGTGTGCCTAATACTTTATATAATTTATGATTTTTTCATTTTTATTGTGGTTTCCTGTGATCCAGATTGACCTTTAGTTTGGAATGTAGTCAAGGATAATGTTGAACTTATAATCATAATCACCATCCCTGCATGTACTGTTTTCTGGATTACATGTATCCAACGCCATATTCAGTTTATATAATTGAACCCAGGCAGATCCTCATTCATAATAGGAGCTTTTTATACTAATTGGGCTGTTTCTTTACACAGATCTTCCACGGGCGTATCTTTATATGAAATAGTATATATTAATAGAAATATATATATATATTATTTTTTACAAGTGTCAGTTCTGAGGCTGAGCTCAAAGTACTTTTCTAAAGATGTTTATGCTGTAAAATTCAATTCAGACATCTGAATATTCCACCCAAGCACCAAAGAATAAACTTTCTATTCAGCACTCCATGGAACTTTCTCTAAAGTTGACAACCTACTGGGGCACAAAACAAACCTCAGAAAATAATACAAAAATAAAATAATCCTATGCATTCTATCAGGCAACAATGCAGTAAAATTTAAAATCAATATTGAAAAAAGCTCTAGTAATTACGTGAGCTCATGGAGACTCAACAACACAGTCCTGTCCTATGTCAAAGAAGAAATGAAGAAAGACATAAAAGTGCTTCTGAAACCAAATAAAGAGTATGATACAATACATCAACCCGTTGGTACACATAAAAAGCAACCCTAAGAGAGAAGTTTATAGATCTAAGCATCTAAATTTAAAAAAAATAGGAAAGAGTAATAAATACATGACTTAACAATTGCAACTCAACACTCTTGAGAGGCAAGAAGAAATAAAACCAAACCCAGAAGATGAGATTAAATAACAGAAGTCAGAGCAAAATTAAAAAAATAGTAATAAAAGAAGGAATAAAAAAATCAATGTGTCTAAGAGCTGCTTCTTTGAAAATATGAACAAGATAGATAGCACAGTTAACTAAAAGAAAGAAAGAACACATCTAAATGAACAAAAATCAGATATTAAAGGGGAAACATCACAACAGGAACCAAAAAGATACAGAACATTAAAAGGAAATACCTCTTTCTTAAATTTCAACTGAAAAACACATACTGGTGTTTATATAAATACATGTTATATAGTGCAACTCAAAACACTTGAGAGAAAACAGCAAATGAATCCTAAAAATGCAAGAAGAAATAACAAAAATCAGAGTAGAGATTAATGAAATAGAAACAAAGTAAACAATACAAAAATTCAATGAAACCAAAAGCTGGTTCTTTGAACGGATAAACAAAATGCACTGACCCTTAGCCCATTTCATCAGAAGAAAGAGCAAATCCAAATCAACAAAATCAGAGATTAAAGGAGAGCCATCAAAACAGATAACAAAAAGATCCAGAACTTAACACAGGAATACTTTAAAAACTTATACTCTATTAAATCTGGAAATCTAAAGGAAATGGATGAATATCTGGAATGATGGGAATCATCAAAGCTTAACCAAGAAGAGACCAACGGCTTAAACAGACCCATAACATATAAAGAAATTGAAACAGTAATACAAAACCTCCCAACTAAAAATAGCTCAGAGCCAGATGGATTTATGGCAGAAATGCACCAAGTATTTAAAGAGGAACTGCAACCAATATTACTCAAGTTATTCAAAAGATTAGAAACAGAGGGAAATCTACCAAATTCCTATTATGAAGCCATCACTCCAATACCCCAAACCAACCAAAGATACAACCAATAAATAGAATTATAGACCCTTTTCTTTAATGAATATAGTTGCAAAAATTCTCAAGAAACCAAAAACTCCATCAGAAAACTCCTAGAAATGATAACAGTTTCAGTAAAGTGACAGAATATAAAATTCACCTAGAATAATTGGTAGCTGTTTTTATACCAATAACAAACAATTAGAGAAGGAATACAAGGAGACATTCCTGCTACTGGCCAGCCCTCCGGGGGCTGTGGGTTTCTGGGAGTCCTCCTGGCAGGAAGAACACAGGTTCAGTGGACGGCGTGTAGAAATGAAAACTAAGAGAAGTTTTTCCAAATCTACAGCACTTTATTGAACTGGGGCAGAGATTATATAGTAGTCTTGGGAGAGGGCAGAACAAAGGATTTGGCAAAGTTTTACATTTACATAGGTAGGTAAAAGAAACTCATTGACGAGATACAGAGCACACAGAGCAGGAAACTAAAACATCACAAAGTTTAGTTAGGAAATGAACTTTCTTTGAAGTAAAATGTAGAAATCTCAAGACAACCTTTACCGAGGAAATAACATTTAAGAAGAAAAAAGGAACATCAATAGTTAACTCTTGATTACAAACCACAATTGAAAAGTTACAGCACACCGAATAGTAAATACTATGTCACAGTACAAAGTTCTTTAGCAGCAGATATTGACCTTCTATCTCTATCCTAATTCTAGAGTAAATATATCTTAGCATCCTAAAGTTAATAGTTTCTTTTTAAGTTTCTATTGAAGTCAAAACCTTATTCCTATAATATTCTAAACTACTTATTAGTTTTTCTAACTCTAACTGCTAATCTAAAGTTTAAATTTTTACTGAAAACTAAGAGCTGTTCCACTGCTTGATCCGGCTAACAGCTTTGTTAGATAATTGGCTGGTGTAAGGAGACTTAGTTTCTGTCCTGCTTTACTGGGAGTGTTAGAATCCAGGCCTTTAACTAGAAGAATGTCTTATCTACCTCTTTGTCTAGGACCAGAGGATGAGATAAAGGGGTTCTTTTATTTTAGGTATAAGGGGAATTTTTGTTTTAACCTTAATGAAGAGATGTTTTTTCATCACACACATTTACCACTGGAATTTGTTTTCTTCAAGGACACTCATGTAAGGCAAGAACATTACTGTCATGCAATTATTTTGTTTTCTTGATCTGAAGCAAGTTTTAACCTTGCCATATATATTAACAGCTTACATTATATTGTTTGTTAAGGAGAAAGGTCTGTTTTTTACTTGGGATCTGCAGAAAATTCTTGCTGCCAGGAAAAAACCCTGTGCCCAAGAGAGGCATTTTAATTGCCAGTTCTTGGCACATTCAAATAGTTTATTTTGTATCTATAAGCTGGCCTTAAGAAAAAATCTTTTTGTGCTCAGTATCATGCTAAGTACAACACCAGAAAAACGTAAGATCCTAGGAGAGCATCTCAATCTCGGGGGTGATCTTAGCCGAGTGTTCTGCCAGGGATCTCCAGGGGGTCGAGCCCCGTAAGACATTGCTCCCCCGCCTGCCTTGAATATGATTTCTCATATTATTTACACAGGCGACACTGGAGTGGGTGTGGCAGACGTGGAGGTGGATGCCGCAGTTTCCCATTCTCAATAGCCTCAAAAAATATATCTAGGAACAAACCTAATCAAAAACACTAAAAATCTCTACAACAAAAATTGTAAATCCCTGAAGAAGAAGATTGAAGACTACACCAGAAGATGAAAGGATTTCCCATGCTCATGGATTGGAAGAATTAATAGAGTTAAAAAGACCATCCTGCCCAAAGTAATATACAGACTCAATGCAATCCCAATTCAAATCCGCATGAAATTCTTCACAGACCTAGAAATAAACATCCTAAATTACATATGAAAAAGCAAATCACCCCAGATAGCCAAAGCAACCCTGATCAAAAAGAGCAATGCGGGGGTGGGGGGTGGGGGGTGGGATTACTATATCAGACTTCAAGCAATATTACATTACTATACTCACAAAACAGCCTGGTCTTAGCACAAAAGCAGACACATAGATAAACAAAACAAAATTGTAGATCCAAACTTTAGCACATGCAATTTCTGCCAACTCATACTTGAAAAAGACCCAATGGAGGAAAGACAGCATCTTCAGCAAATGGTGTTGGCATAACTGGGTTACCACTTGTAGAAGAATAAAATTAAACCCCTACCTCTCACCCTGTACAAAGATCAACTTGAAATGGATCAAAGACATCAATATGAAACCAAAAACTCTGAAAATGATAGAAGAAAACATTGGCAGTAACTTACAAGACATAGGCATAGGATAAGACTTTTTTTAATTTTATTTTTTTGTATGTGTATGAATTTACTCTCTGCATGTAGGTTTGTGCACCCATTTTGTGTAATGCCCCGGAGGTCAGAACATGTCATATTCCCCTGGAACTGGAGTTAAAGACAGTTCTCAGCAGCCATGTGGGTGCTGGGGATCAAACCCAGGTCCTCTGCAAGAGCAATCGGCACTCAACCGCTAGGTCATCTCTCCAGCCCCAGGATAAGACTTTCTAATTCAAACAGCAGCTGCACTGAAAATAAGGTCAACCATTGACAAGTGGGACCTGAATAAACTCAATAGCTTTGGTACAGTGAAAGAAAAAAATCAAAGAACTAAAAAGAGAAAACAAAGACAGGGAGGAAATCTTCACTAATGATACATTTGATAGAGCATTAACATCCAGAATATAAAAACTACTCAAAAACAAAACAAAACAACAACAAAAAACAAAAAACAATGGAGCAAGAAAACAAGTGACTCACTCAAAAGATGGTGTAAAGAGCTGAATAGAGACTTCAAACTGAAGAAGTAAAGATGGCTGAGAAACATCCTAAAAAGTGTTCAACATCACTAATAATGAAATGTAAATTAAACCCACTTTAAAATTTCATCTTATTCCAGTAAGACTGGCTACGATCAAGAAAACAAAGGATACCAAATGCTGGAGAGGTTGTAGGGGAAGGGGAACACTCATCCACTGTTGGTGGGAATGTAAATTCATACAACCCCTATGGAAAGCAGTGTGGAGAATCCTTAAAAGACTCAAAATGAGCCTACCACCTGACTCAGTCTTTCCACTCCTGGGTATATACCAACAAGTCTCATCCTATTGCAGAGATACATGCACAGCCATGTTCATTGCAGCTCTCTTCACGATAACAAAGAGTTGAAAGCAACCCAAGTGTCCAACTTACTAGTGGATAAAGAAAATGTGGTACATCTCCACAATGGAATTCTATGCAGTGAACCCTGGAGGTGAGAAGAGGGTGTAGGATTCCCCTGTAACTGGAGTTAAAGATGGTTCTCAGTCACCATGTGGGTGCTGGGGATCCAACCCAGATCCTCTGCAAGAGGGGTTGATGCTCTTAAGTGCTAGGCCATCTCTCCAGCCCCTATACATATATTTTTTAATCCTGTGCTGGTGGTAAGTAAGCATTCAATAAAAATTAGTGGTTATTTAAGTTTTCATTAAATAATTCTGTGCTTGTACATGTTGACTATTATACATATAAGGACATGGTTATTTTCAAGGGAATCATATTTTCCATTAATTTCTTTTAAAAAATTTTTATTTATTTTTCTCTATGTGTATGAATGTACTGTCTGCATGCAGGTCTGTGCACCCATGTTGTGCAATGCCGCAGAGGTCAGAGGAAGGTGTCAGATTCCCCTGGAACTGAAGTCCTCCTGGAGTTGGAGTTTCAGAAGGTTCTCGCCATATGGGTGCTGAGTATAGAACCCGGGTTCTCTGCAAGAGCAGTTGGCCCTCCCAATTGCCAGGCCATCTCTCCAGCCCCCATTAATTTCTTTATATATTCATGTGGGCAGAGAGAATTGAGGCATGAGATAGTCACAGGACACCTGTGGACATCAGAGGACAATGTAAAGGAGTAAGTTCTCATCCTCTCCTGAAATGATATAGATTCCAGTGATAGTGAAGTCACCAGGTGAGCCATTATTCAGGCTTCTCACCATTTTAAATCCTTAGCTTTAAAGGCACTTAAATCTTTTTATGATAAATGAATGAGTTACAGATTATTTGAAGAAAATTTGCTAGAATTTCTATTTTAAGATTTTATGACAGAACGAATACATAAA
This sequence comes from Rhizomys pruinosus, assembly GCA_009823505.1. NCBI lineage: Eukaryota > Metazoa > Chordata > Mammalia > Rodentia > Spalacidae > Rhizomys > Rhizomys pruinosus. The sequence goes on along the minus strand of VZQC01000751.1, from coordinate 54,879 downwards.
AATATGTAAACAGAGAAGTCAGAGTAAAACATCAATTGTACATGCAAAGTTTGTCAGAATGATCCATATGTTTCTAATAACTACATTTATTTGTTAAAAAATGTAGCTATATATTTACAAATTCCTTCATGTCTTAATCTCAGCTCTGTTCTGGCAGCAGCCATTCTATCCCACGGTTCTTCTGGTGAATGGGAACCACAGTGTAGTGGTGACAGAGTTCATTTTATTGGGATTAACAAAAAACCGAGTCCTTTGAGTCATCCTCTTCATCATCATTCTGTGCATCTACTTGGTGATCCTGTCTGGAAACCTCACCACAATCCTTCTAATCAGAGTCTCTCCTCAGCTCCATCACCCAATATATATTTTTTGAACTACTTGGCTTCTGCTTACATAGGCTATTCATCTACTGTCACACACAATATGCTTGTCAACTTCCTGGTGGAAAGAAACACCATCTCCTACCTTGGATGTTGTGTTCAGCTTGGCTCAGCAGCCTTTTTTGGGCCAGTTGAATGCTACCTTCTGGCTGCCATGGCTTATGGTCGATTTGTGGCAATCTGTAGCCCACTGCTCTATTCAACAAAAATGTCCACACAAATCTGTAACCAGTTGGTTGTAGGGTTTTATATAGGTGGTTTTCTTAATGCATTCTCCTTTACCTTTTCCTTTCCTCTCCTTGGTTTTTGAATCTCTCAATGGCTACGATGTAGACTTTACTGACATATGAATTTCACTCATTTTCTTCCTATACCTTGAGACCCAAAAGGAGCATGTTCGACACAACACCCATCCACCAAAGCTCAGCCATGGAAATCTTTCTCCTCCCTCCTCCTTCCTCCTCCTCCTCCCTCCTCCTCCTCCTCCTCCTCCTCTCCTCCTCTTCCAATTAGGCCTCCTGTAACAATAGGCAAATTCTGTCATCATTCCCCTAATATTTTCCAATACTACTTTCTTTTATTTTAATTTTCTACAAAACGGGTTTAAAATATCCTGTCTTCTACAGTACCAGAGTTGCTTTCCGGGAAGTCACTGGTAAGGACAGTACAAATTTTGTTGTTAAAGATATCTAAACACATGTAATATTATCCTTCTTTGCAAGAAGATTTTCCATAGCTCTGTCTGGAAAACTCTTTGTCTTTACATGGAACATATGACATTTAAAGAGCTATTTGCAATGGATACCAGCCGTCATCACTTACCTTCTATCCATTTATACTTTTATATGCTTTCATTACTGAATCTTAATAGGTCCTTTTGACATTCTCATACATTCACATAATACTCTGAGACTCTCAATCCATGCTAACCTCCTTTATTATCCCAGCCTTTACCCCATTCTTAATGTGCCATGAATGTTATTCTCACATGTCCTTATCTTTTATTCCCATGTGCCATTTCTAGTCCAGCTTTCTTATACCTCTCCTGTCCTAATCTTGCTTTATTTACTCAGATTTTGGATTGTGTGTTGATGCTTTATTTTCAGAAAAATACTATTCTACAGTGTTTGGGAAAAGCTCTACCCCATTTGATCCAGCAGCTAACACCTTTGTACCTATTATAGGTTACTGTAAGTACCAAATTATTTCCAGGCAAGAAAACAAATGAGTTTGTACAGCATAGTCATTATTTGAGATCAGATGATGATTTGGTTGTGTAGATATCAGCCCAATACCTATCACTAATAAGTTCTCTGTAAACAACCATGCTGAACTCAGCCACACAGATGATGTCACTTTTGTGAGCTCAGCTACTCCTACTTACAAAAAAGATTATTAACCTGGGCTTTTTGACTGTTAATGCCCTTATAAGAGGGACAGGGAGACCTTCATCTGTGTATCCAATCATACCTACTGACCTGTGGTAGGCAACTTGGCCCTAATTGCAAATGGTCAGTATAAAGTCTAGAGTATATCAGCTCAGGAAGTTTAAGGGAGGGGTGCTTGGTTTATGTGACTATGGGAAGACTATCAGGGGAGCACCCACACTCCTATAAGTAATCCCTCACTAATTGCTCTTAAGTTTACCTAGCAAAGCTCATTGATTCCACACAGCAAACTCTAGGGTACTCTACCTGAGATTGTGTCTGGGACAAGGGAAGTTGGGCTGGATATAATTGACATTTCCCCCAGAGAAAGTGTTTTGTATTATTTATTTATGTTTTGCTTTCTCCATTTTTTTTTATTGACCAGTAAGTGCACATAGGCAATAAACATAAGAGTGCCATATAAACCCAATTATTACATCTGAGTCCAGTTTTTATACAACCCAATGTACCCAAGTCCAGTTGAAGAGGTTTTCTTACACAAATATGTTGACCAAATAAAAATAAATCCAGTCTGTTTTTGCTGTGACCTTACAATTCGCCCCATCTCTTTGGTCCTTACAGTCTAATGCCCCAACCTCTTCTGTAAGAGTCCCTGGCTTTGGAGGGGAGGTTTAAAGAGACTGAGATACAGAAGATCCAATTTTTCTCTGAGGTGACATGTCAAGCTCTTGGACTTCCAAGTTCTGTTTGCAATAGTCTGGCTTGTCATTTATCAATCTCCTTTTAATTCTAGCATATAAAACAAAACAAACAATTATTAAAGATTATAAAAGTTAGTAGGGCACAAACACATATGCTTGGATGATATTTGGTCAGGGCATTATAACTTTTTGACAAAGAGATGCCAATAGCTTTATAATGTGGTCCATAAAGTCTCCTGACACTAGGGGGAACCAAGTTTACAGTGTCAGCCATGTGTCCTACCCCTTCAGGCAGCTGCCATAGACCAAATTGTTTTTCTTTTTTCTCACTTTGTGTGGTGGTTTGAATAAAATGTCCCCCATAGGACTTCAAATATTCAAACATTTTGTCCCCCAGTTTGTTGGTGCTATTTTAAGGGCAGCTCTTAGAAGTGGAGCCATGTCTGGGGGAAGTATGTCACTGGGAGCCAGCTTAGAGAGTTTTTTAACAAGGCTTGCGTAGCCCTCCAGTGTCTCTCTGCTTCCTCTGGCCATTGGAAGAGGTGAACCTTGAGTTTCTACTCCAGCTCCTGCCACTATGCCGCCATGCCACAATGGACTCTAATTCCCTGGAACCATCAATCGTAATAAATAAAACTTTCCTTTTAAAATTTCCCTTGGTTATGGTTTTTTTCAAGCAACAGAAAAGTGACTAGTATACATGCCTGTACATTTACCAGGCTGCTGTTATTGAACTACATCTTCTTTATCATGTAAAGTGTTGCAGAAGAGGTCTGTAGTAAAGCTTCAGAGACCATTCTTTCCAGCATTGTACAGTGCTTCTGACACCATGGAAGTCAGCTGTTAATTTGCAGTGCAGAGCCTCAACATAATTTTTTTAATGTATTTTTTTTCATGCTCGTATCACCCAATATCTTTGGGCAATAGGGTCTGAGAAGTTGCTTTAGCAACAACTGGGGAGCCAAACCTTTGAGTTCTGAATATATGAAAACATATGATTTTTTTAATAGAGGAAGAAAACTTTTCAAGAAATGGAGATTTTTTTTTTCTGTGTGACTAAAACTCTCCTCTCCATGAAGAACAAGTGGAATACCATCTCAGTACTCAAAAGGGATATTTGAAAATGTGTGATTTGCCTATTGGGATAGCTATGGAGATTCGAGTGCCAGTGTGTGTCAATTCTTTCCCTACATTTTTTTTTCTTTATTTTTATTTTCATTTAATTTTTTCACTTTATTTAGTTTCTGGTATGTTGTGACTGTATTGTGTATCTGTCCATGTATTTATGCATGATCACATTCCGGAGGTCAGAGGACAACCAAATTCTGTTCTTCAAGCATGGAGATAAGTATCTGTACTTACTAAACCAACCAACTTGTTGGCCCCACTTACTTCACCTTTAATATTCCTTTTATCTTATTTTTCGTTTTATTATTTTTTAGCAGGGTGCCATCCAGTCACAGCTGACTTGGAACTTGGCTGGACTCTCTTTCAATCCTCCTTCTCTAGAATTTTCCCAAGATATTATTTATCCAGTGACTCAAGGTGATTCCTTAGATAGCTGTGAGTAAAGTATTCCAAGTAGTTAAAAGTAGTTAGTTGTGTCCTTGAAGTATATGGTCCATTAAAGTTTTATTTCACTTCTTTCCATGTCACCCATTATTTGAGTCTTCTCATTGTATTTCTAAAATATCTCAACATTGACTATATGTTCCAGGATTTTAGAATTAGGTATGTCTACTCACCATGGTTGTGTATTATTCCCAATGTTACTCAGCTATTTGCTTAGAGAGAATGCAGAAAGATGCACTATACTATGATTAAAATTTGTTTAGTAGAATAGGATAAAAGGAAATATGGGAAATAAGAATATATATGGGAATGATGATTATAGATTGGAAGAGGATGTGATGTGAAGGCCGTGAGCAGACTGTGAGAGTCAAAGATCAGAATTCCTAGTAGTATAAATTATATATGAAGCAAATTCATTTTCCTAATGATATCTCAATTTAAGTCTATCATAAAGGCCACATGTTGAAAATTACTGTTTCCATACAACTGATATTATTTTCTTGAGTTTTGTCAATGCAGATTATGAGAGTTCTATGGCCCTTGTGATGGAAAATTTATATTTGTTGACAAGATATGAATTCATCTATTCACTAATGTATATGAATTAGCTCCACATGATTTCGTGGCATAATTATAGACTGAATGAACTAGCCATAATATTCAAAATGGCACTCAGAAAGCAGAGGCAGACCAGCCTGGTCTACAGAGTGAATTCTGACGGCCAGCCTGGGGGCTACAAGGATACCCTGTCTCAAAAGACCAAAAAAATATTCAAAATGATGATCATACAGGTATGAGACATATTTATGTACCTTAGATCAGTAAAGGCTAAAAATAAACATTAATATAAAACAGCGTGAAGGGGGATGTAGATGTGCCTCAGTAGTTAAAGAACACTGACTGCTCTGCAGACGACCCAGGTTCGATTCCCAGCTCCAGATGAGGCCGAGAACTGTCTGTCACTCCAGTTCAAGAGGATCTGATTGCCTCCTCTATTCTGTGTGGGCACTGCATGACATAGGTGCAGTTATGCACATGCAGAGAATACAAACTCTTACACTAAATAAAACAAAAATGAACAAGAAATTTTTAAATATACCTATTGTTTAGACAGAGGAAGTAGAAGTAAATCTTATCTGGGAAAGCATCATGGTAGATTCTACATTCCTATAGGCATCTTGTGAAAATATTTTCCTTTTTATTGTCAAGATTAACTCCACTCTGGGCTTTTACTCACTAAACTCAGTATGGGTACCATCATTGTTGAGTGCCAGTACTGTCAATAAGTATTTCAATTAGACCCTACCATATTTCTGTTCTCAAAACGAAATAACTTTGGATTGCCTTCTTACAGAATTACAAATTTGCCTTAAATAAAACTGAGGCAGAGTGGTTGATGTAGCCTCTTACACTAAAATACACAGTTTTAGAAACTTGTAAGGATACTTGTAATTGTATTGGGTCCATTTGGACAATTTATTTTGTCACCTGAATAGAAAACTTAGTGTCACCTAAAATCTTAACAGATGAACTTCAACTACACTATCATAAAGTTGGTTTATCTATTTGTTATTAATCATGAGTAAAATATTAGTTACAAAATAGGAAATATTTACCACATATTAGTAAGTATATAACTATTAAGAAATTATGTCCACAGAATTCCAACTAGCTCTGAGGCCAATAACTACAATACTGAGACGGCAAACTACCTCTATTGGTGCAGTGGTGGCAGTTTTATCTAGGGATCATCAGCAACAGTTATTTAAATGGCTTTAAAGCCATTTCACTGGGATAGAACTCTTGGGTGGCACGGTGAATACAAGCCATAAATAGGGGATCCTTCCATTGAGGAGATGTATTATACACCATCATCAAAGATGCTTCTTTTGCAACATATGAAGGCTGCTTACAGAGCTCCACAACTGTTCATAAGAACAAGATGTGTGTCTGGGATAGACGCCTATTCTAAGTGAAAATCCCACATCAGAACTCTACACCGTCTCATGGAACATAGCAAGAACAGGGGCTAGAGAGAATACTAACACATCCCTCAACTCTAATAAGTAAAGATTCCTCATACAAACAGTGATGCACACAGAAGGCCACAGGATAAGTTTTAGAGAATAAGAGACTGAGAGTACGTGTCCCTTGATAAGATGCACTATACTAAACTCCATCCACACACAACTCAGGGACCAGTCAAAAGAAGGGCGGCAGAATGTTTTGTAAGAGCCAGGGTTGGGTGTAGGAATAAAAAGAAAACATAGGCTTTGTGACTACTGGGAACTGCTCTATTGAACTTACAGCAATGGTAAAAGTATGCACAAGACCGATTCTGGCTTCCCCATTTCATGAGGTCCTGCTTCCCAGGTCGCCAGTCTTGTGGCCTAGGTATGGCAGTCATCCCAGCTGTGGCTTGACTACTATGGACTGCAAGGAGGGAAGCAGGAGAGAGCAGAGGATGATCCCTGGAAAGGGGTATTAAGCATTTATATAGCTTTGCTGGGCTCTTTGACCATGTATGGGTGGGCTAAGGAAAACCTATGTGTTTTTCTGCATGGCTAAGCTTTTATGGCAGGAAAACCACAGCCGTGCCCCACCCCCAAACTAACGACTTGAGCCATTGCCTCCAGAGGACAGGGTGGATCATTGCCTCAGAAGAGATAAGTTGCTACTCTTTAAGTTACACTCCCCCAGGGGTTGGGTGCTGAGATGCCTGATGTCCATATGATGGAGTGGGAGCAGCTCCCATCTCCTGCTGGCCTTCTAGGTTTTAAAGGGTGAAACTGACCTTCTAGGTTATCAAGGAAAGAAGCCACTCTCTTATACTCAGCCATATGAATTTATCGGCCCCACAATGCTGACTCAATCAGACAAAAACAAAGCATAGAATAAGGGGAAATGGAGCAGGCCACAACCCTAGCCAAACAACTATGGCAACTGATTACTCCTGGGTGTTGGAGAGTAGATTCTTTATGATCTCTAGATAGAATTATGAGTCCCAGTGGATGAACTTACACCCAAGGAATATTGGGTTAAAGCTTGACCAGATAGACTTACATATATGACAGAATGCAATGAAATCTGGGTGGGAGTCTATGTGGGGGATGGATGGAGAGGGATGTGGTGGTTTGAATGAGTGTCCCCCTGGCTGTAAGTATTCAGACATTTGTGTCTCCAGTTGGTGGCACTGTTTTGAGGTCTTAGAAGTGTGGCCGTGCTGAGGAAGTGCATTGTTTGGGGGCAGGCTTTAGTGAGTTTTAAAAACTTTTTTTCTTCCTCTTCTCTGCTTCCTGCTCTTCTTTGTTGGAGCCTCAGCTTTGCTGCTCCAGCTCCTGCCAGCCAGCATCCCCACCACAATGGACTCTAATTTCCTGGAACTGTCAATCGTAAGCTCAAATAAAAACTCTTCTTTTATAAGTTCCTGGTCTGGTGTTCTTCACAGCAACAGAAAAGTGATTAATACAGTAATTTGGTACCACAGAATGGGGGTGTTGGCTGTGAAGAACTGACCAGGTGGATGTTTGGAGAAATGTTGGAAGACTTTGGAACTTGGGCTAGAAAGGCAGGCTGTGACTACTGTAAGCAGAGCTTAAAGGGCCATTCAGTGGAGGCCTGGAAGAAAGATGGCTGCAAAAGATGTGGTTCCAGGGAAAATAAAGACCTACCAGCAACTGGGATATTTTGATAAAGAGTCTGGCAGCATTTTGCCTGCAGCCCAAATGCTGCCTGATCTAAGTTGAAAGAGCAATGGATAATGTCTTTGGCAGAGGATATTCAAGATACCTAATGTAAGAAAAATGTTGGCATGGCTTTTAATGGTGATATTTTACAGATCTACAGTGAAAAGAGCAAATGGGGCAGAAGGAAATGCAGAATGTACATTTGGATCTGATAACTGCACTAGGAAGATTAAAGATGGCGCCAAGGCATGTGAAGGAGAGCTCCCTTTCATAAGGAGACTAGAGTGTGAAGGAGAGGCCTGGAGATTACAAGTAAAACAAAAGAATCAGTACCCTCAGGGCAAGACCACACCCCACCTAATCCTCAACAAGTCCAGGGCAGAGAAAATTTGCAAATGTGGTTGGAATGTACCAGGGTCCATCCCAATTGAAGCCAACTCGGCAGTTTCATCACAATATGCTGGCTTAGAGGCACGAAGTTTGTAAGAGTGAGGTTTCATCAGTTCTTCGTCCTCCACAGTTTCGAGAGCTGCCAAGATCAGACAGAGCACAGCAGGGGTGTCCCTGCAATAATTAAAGGCCCTGATAGCCCCATTGCAAAATGAAGCTGTGAATGTGAAGCCTGTTGGCAGCAGAGAACCCAGAAGACGTTTGAGATGCAGACTGTGACATATTTGCAAGGAGAGCTGCAACAGGGATTGGTACCAGCCTAAGAAAGGCATGTATGTTGCAAGCAAAGCTGGAAGAGCTGAGCCGTCTTAAGCCCTTTGGAAGCAAGTTCCCAGAAGTGCACATGGAAGCTACTGGACTTGGTTTTTTTTTTTTGTCCCTGCTGGTTTTGGTTTGTTTGGTCCATTATTTCCTCGCTATGCCTCTATTCCTCCCTTTTAAATGGGAATGTGTATTCATTTTCCACGTAATGTTGGAGTTTGTAATTTGCTTTTGTTTTACAGGAGCTTACAGTTAAGAGATTGGCCTGAGTCTCAAAGAGACTTGGACTGTGGACTTTTGACTGGCATGACACGGTAAGACTATGGGGACTTTAAAGTTTGGACTAAAAATGCATTTTGCATTTATATGGTCAGGAGCCTATGGGGGCCAGGGAGTGGAATGTGGTGGTTTTAATGAGTGTCCCCTCATAGGCTCTAGGTATTCAGACATTGTCTCCAGTTGCTGGCACTGTTTTGGAGGTCTTAGAAGGTGATGGGCCATGTGGAGGAAGTGCATTGTTGGGGCAGGCTTAGTGAGTTTTATTTCTTCATCCTGTTTCTTTCTCTGTTTCTGTGTGCTCTTTGCAGATGTGACCCCCGGTTTGCTGTTCAGTCTCCAGCCAACCATGCCTCCCCCACAATGGACTCTAATATTCCTGGAACGTGTCAATCATAAGCTCAAATAATCTTCTTTTTATAAGTTCCTGGTCATGGTGTTTTATCACAGCACAGAAAAGTGACTAATACAAGGGAGTATAAATTTGATTAAGTTATTATGGTGAAATGCACAATACTTAATAAACATATTTTTAAGAACTGAGATAGTGGGCTGAGACAGGAGCATACTTGTTATACAGATTTCCTAGAATGCATAAAGCCCCGAATTCAATGACCACATAATTGATTGTGGTGTTGGCAACTTGTAATCCTAACATTTTAGACATAGAAGCATGATGATCATACAGGGTATCCTTAGCTACATAGCAAATGGAAGTCTACCTGGATCACATGAGTCCATCTGAAAGAATTGAGAGGGAAAGAAAGAGCAGGACAGGGAGAAAGAGATAGGAAGAGAAGATAGACCAAGCAATAAGCATACAGCCTAGCAGATAGATTTTGGTGCTATCAATTAACTAATTTTATTTATTTTAATATTTGGTGTTGTATATGAGTATGTTTACATTATTGTGTGTGTATGATGTGGGGGGTGTGTGTTGTGGTGTGGTGTGTGTGGTTTTTTTTTTTTTTTTTATTTTGTTTATTATTATGGAGATGGGGAGGATTGTTGAAATCAGAGGACAACTTGGGGGCACTCTGGCCTGACCCTACATCTTTCTAGAGTCATTATCTCCCTTGTTCACTGCTCTGTACTCCGGATGGCCTGGCACATAAGCTGCCATTGTGAGCTGCCATTGATTTTCATCTGTGCCACTCGTCTATGGTGGGGACAGGAAAAGCTTTGAATAAAAACTGATTAATCTTCAGTGATCAACCATTTGTATGAAGTGACATAAAGGGTGTGGTGTAAAATTTTATGAAATTAAGATTGTTCTTTTCTTTTTTTACTTTTTTGTTTCTGTTTTTTTTTTTGGTCTTTTTGAGACAGAGGATTTTTCCCTGTAGTCCAAGTCTGTTCCGGGACTCCTGTAGACCAGGCGGGCCTTGAAGTCACAAAGATCCACCTGCCATCGCCTCCCAAGTGCTGGTTAAAAGACATGAGCCGGGGCTGGAGAGATGGCCAGTGGTTTAAGGGCGCCGACCACTCTTACAAGGGACCCGGGTTAGATTCCCAGCACACAATGGCTGCTAAGAACCGTTTTGAAAATTCCAATTCCGAGAAGAACATCTCAACCAGTTCCAGGGGAATCCGACAACCCTCTTCTCACCTCCGGAGCATTGCACAACAGATGGGTGCAACAACTTGCATGCAGACAGGACAAGTTCATACACACACAGAAATAAATGAAAATTAAATTAAAAAATCATTTTTAAAAAAAGCCATGACCACCATCCCCGGTGAAATTTAAGATTTTCAAGAGATTTGGACTGATTCTTCAGGAATCAGATGACTCTACTATTCCCAAATGAAACAACTAAGTGAAAAGTAGCTGTATCTTGCCTGAGATTGGAATTATGAAACATTATTTCTTACCTGGAAATCAGCCATACCTTTTTTAACTCTCAGTTCTATATACAACAAATCTTTTGTTTTTTTAATTTTTTTATTATTTTAATTTTATTTATTTCCGTTGTGTATGAATGTATTGTCTGCATGCAGTCTGTCACCGTGACGTGCAATGCGCGGAGGTCAGAAGAGGGCGGCGGACTCCCCTGGAACTGGAGTTTCTCCTCGGAATTGGAGTTTAGACGGTCTCATCAGCCGCATGTGGGTGCTTGGGATCGAACCCGGGTCCTCTTGCAAGAGCGGTCAGTGTGCTACATAACCGACTAGGCCATCGTCTCCAGCCCCTATATACAACAATCTTTAATCACTTTGTGTACAGAAGATGAGCATACCTTAAATAATTTAAAATTGAGTGTATATCTCACCCGTAACCATTATTCAATAAATTACCTAATAAGTGTGCCGATATCAAATCAATAATCAAAAAATTAAAATAAATAAAAAAAAAAAAAAAAAAAAAAAAAAAAAAAAAATTTCCATTTTTATTTTATAATCATCCATGCTGAAAGTATAAAATTAAATGAAATGAATATTTACTTGAGATAATTTCTTACCATGTATTTATCATAATTATCAAGTGAAATCATACTAATATTTACATATACTAAAGAGGTCCTTGAAAATCAATAGTGTTTGTGTAGAATGAACTGCTTATGCTCAGTTGGGAATGATATAATGATCCCTGGTGACTTGAATTAACATTTGAATCCAGAGCCTCCTCAGAGACTGATCTGATCCTCAGTGATAAATAGTGATAGCAGGAGACAGTTTAGCAGCAATGAAATAATAACAACCTTGACTATCTTATTCTACAATGAAAGCTCATTTCAAGAGGTAAGAATTTTGCTTCTTTAGTAAATTAAGAATGAATTTGTATTTGTGAACCATAGCTAAGAAACAAGTCAGGTGGGATCAAGCAATCCTGTAGCATAAGAGACAAAAAGGACGGGCCCATGGTGGTGGCATGCCTTTAATATCCAAAACACGCATTAGGCCAGAGTCAGGCGGATCTCTTCTGAATTCAAGGCCAAACCTTTGGGTCCTACGAGCAAGCTCCAGGACCAGCTGGGACTAAAGGAAAAAAAAAAAAAAAAAAAAAAAAAAAAAGGAGACAAAAAAAAACCTCTGGTTGAATCAACTTAATATTTCAAGTAAGTCAATTACTTCATAAGTAATCAGGAAAACAACCTGGTTTCCAGAGAAGTTCCCCGTATTTGTCGCACCTACAAGCTGTAAATTAATAATTACCCAGTTGGGGGCTGGAGAATAGGCCTAGCTGGTTAAGGGCACCAACGGCTCTTACAGAGGACCCGGTTCATCCCGCCAGCACCCCCATGGCGGCGAAGAACCGTCTGTAAATCCAATGCCAGGAGAACTCCGTTCCAGGGAAATCCGAAAAACCCTCTACTGAAACCTCCGCAAGCATTGCACGACACGGGTGCAACAGACCTACATGAAGACAGTACAGTGTCATACACATACAAAAATAAAATACAATAAAAAAACTTAAACCCAGTCTTTTAAAGTAGAGAAATTTATCACTCATCCAAAATGCTTTGATCTTTAAAAGTTTTCAAATGGTTTGATGGCTTGCTGTCAGTGACCATCTTGTGGAAAGACCTGCTCTGTTCATTGCCTAGACACCGCAGGCTCCAGATACTGTGGACCCACAACGTGGATCCAAAGCCAGAAACCTCAGGAGAGGAGAATCAACCAACACCTAGTGAGTGAGCCTGGGTAAACGTTTTAAGTTGAATATTATTTCGCACTGCTGAAAATCACATTAGAACATTCTATCATTCTCCATTCCTCCAGTTAGAACTATTATTCAATTAGGAAGAGATCTCAGGTGGTCTGAATAAATGGACACCGAGTAACAATGTTTACAAAATGTTATTCAGATTTTAATATGATATTCAATTAATTTTTTCCTTGTGGAATTTTTTTTAATTTTTATTTATTTTATGTAGGTTGTAATGATTACTGTTCTGCTGTGGGTTTGTGCACCCGTTTTGCAATGCCCGGAGGTCAGAAGCAGGTGTCCTGGCTTCCCCTGGAACTGGAGTTCTCTGGAATGGAGTGTCGACGGTTCTTGTCCGCCATGTGGGTGCTGGGGATCGAACCCGGGTTCTCTGCAAGAGCGGTTGCACTCTAAACCGCTAGGCCATCTCTCCAGCCCCCAACCTTTTGGTCTTTTTGAGATAGGGTCTTCCTTAATAGCCCCAGCTGGCCTGGAACTCCACTATGTAGACCAGGCTGGTCTTGAACCACAGAGATCCCCCCCTGCCTCTGCCTCCCAAGTGCTAGGATTAAAGGCATGTGGCCATACGACTGGGCTTTTATTTGTTTTTTATTTCAATTGATATTTTAAACAACTTAATATAATAATGCCTTAAATTCCAAATATAGAATTCAAAAATACATAAGATTTTATAATGGAACTTCTTTTTAGTGCAGAATTCTTTCTATTTCTTCTTAGTTCCAACAAGAGCACGTTTAGCGCTTTAAAAATTAGGATGGGGCCCATGTTTTTAAAACTGATTGAATTTATCATTTGTTACTTTACCATTCAATCACCCTCGTTTAAGTATGTTACAATCAGAAAGAGAAAAGCTACAATGTTGTCTCAATCAAACATCCAAGTGTTCTCAAGTTCATTGTAAGTCTTCAAATGCAAAAATAATTTACTGAGTTCAGACATATATAATTCCAATATTGCTTATGGAACATTTTTACTTAGGGTGTTGAAATTGTTTTCTCATCTATTCCAGTGAAGGAAATGTTTGTACATAAGCTATGTTCATGACAACATGAAAGAAAACAAAATATAAAAATGTATGTCCCTGTGTTTTGTGATCAGTAAGCATTTGATAAAAGCATTTATTTATGTCTTTGTTACATAATTCTGTGTTTGTACTTCTTAACCCTTTAATATACTTATAAAAAGTACTTTGCTATTTTCAAAATTAATCTATTTTCCATTTATATCTTTGTTTTGAGTAGACTGAGAGAAATGGAGCATGTGTGAGCCAGAAAACATGAGAGGAGATCAGACAACACTTTCATGAGTCAGTTCTTTCCCTTCACCATATGGTCCGCAATGAAAAGTGAACTAGTCAGTCCATTGGGGCCTGGAGGGGGTAATGCCTGTACCAGCTAACTATTTTGCAGGCCCAAGTTTTCACATTTGAAATTGTACCATTAAAGACACAGTAATTTTTATTCTAAATAAACTTAGAGAAAAGTAATACATTATTAGTAAATTTTTTAAGCATATCTGTTTGATAATTATAAGACAGTTGAAATGCATACAAATACATAAACAGAGATTCCAGAATAAAGGTGATTTGTTCATCAAAACTTTTCATAAACAATATTTGATTATATTACCTTACATGAATGTTTTTGCATCTGTGTTCATTATGGAAATGGGTCTATAGTTCTCCTTTTTGGTTGTATATTTGCCTGGTTTTGGTAATAGACTGATGCTGGCTTCATAGAAAGATTCTGGGAGAACTCCCTCCATTTGTATCCTTCTAAAGAACTTGAGTAGTAATGGTTGTAAGTCTTTTTGAAATGTTTTCTAGAATTCTGCGTGAAACTATCTGGGCCTGGCTATTTTTGATTGGGAGCCTTCTTATTACATCTTCAATTTCTTCACATATTATGGGTCTGTTTAAGCTCTCGATCTCTTCTTGGTTGAGCTTTGGTCATTCCCAGGATTTCAGATATTCATCCATTTCTTCTAGGTTTTCAAACTTAGCAGAGTATAGGTTTTTGAAGTATTCCCATATGATTGTCTGGATCTTTTGATTGTCTGTTGTGATATTTCCCCTTTCATCACAGATTCTGTTGATTTGCAGTTGTTCCTTCTTTCTTTTGGTTAACTGGGCTAGAGGTCTGTCTATTTTGTTTATTCTCTCAAAGAACCAACTTTTGGATTCATTTATTTTTTGTATAGTTTTCTTTGTTTCTAGTTCATTGTTCTCTACTCTGATTTTTTTTTTATTTCTTCTTGTCTGCTGCGCTTAGGGTTCATTTGTTGCTGTCCCTCAAGTATTATTACCTGCAGTGTTAGATCGTTCACTTGTGCTCTTTCTGTTTTTTTGAAGTAAGCACTTATGTAATAAAATATTTTCTAACAGACGTCTTTCATTTTGTAGGATTTAATTTAGAAATGTTAGTTATCCTAGACTTATTGAAAATTGTCTCATGGTTGGTGAGATATCACATGATTTTCTCATATTTCCTTAACAGCATCCATAAAATACAAATGATCTTTAAAAACTGAAATCTAAGTGATAAACTCTGTTTCATTTTTATAATGAGTCCATCAGTTTCAGAATAAAATCCAGACACTGTTCCATCACACATGGATCACTCTGACCTGCTGTTCACGTTTTAAGACTTTGTAGATCTCTGTCCCTTCCTACTCTTTACCAACGTGACCTTCTAAACTTAAGCTCAATTATCACCTGTCCCATGTGGATTTTATTGTCATACTACCTAAGCAAGCAGCAGCCACACCACCACAACTACACTTTACCTGTCAGATATATTTATTGTACAACATCATGTCGTAATTTATTAAAGATGAAGGCTCAATATTATGAGTATTCTGTTATTTGTTGACTTATATTCAGTATTTACTTGGTTTCCAGAATACAGTAAATATGCAAGAGCTATATCTAGGGGATTGAATGGTTAACTGATTATCTCATTTCTGACTGTAAAACTATTCTAAAGCTCTGATATAATATTCCAGAAAAACTGAGGTCAGAAAAATGGGAATAATTTGGTGTTTCATACCTCTTTCCAGTGTTCTCCTAAAATTATTTGCGAACATGTCAAGGATTACCTTATATCTTAATGATAAATTAATGTCTCTTACTGGATATTGACATATTATTTCTCAATCATCAAAACTTATCTTACACTTAACAGTTGAACTTTTCTGACCCCAGAGATCCGTGATCAGGGTTCATAGGGATGCTCATTTTGTGTTCAGGAATTTGGAATTTACAATACTAAATTTCTAAAATCTCATGAAGTAATAGTTACTTGAAGTTTTACTAGAAATTTGGTACTGTTTGTTAAGTGATAAAGACCAAGAGCAGACTATAAGGATGGAGAGGTATGAAGCTCTGTTCTTATGAGTTGTTATGCTGAAGAAAGAGGGAAGGGTAAGGTGGCTCAGGGAATAAAAACATTTGCCTCCAAGTCTGACAACAAGAATTTAACAACTAGGAGGTAGATAGTAGAAGCAGAAAAGCAGGTTCACAAACCCAAGTAGTATACACACATGCACACAGACACACAGACACACAAACACACAGATACACATACACACATGCACAATTGTTGTAGTTGGAAATTATTGAAAAGAAGCAGGGTAGTGAGGTCTGGTGGCACATGCCTGTAATCCCAGCACTCCAGAGGCAGGTGGATCTCAGTGAGTTAAAGGCCAGCCTGGTCTACATAATGAGTTCCAGGACAGCTGGAACTACAGGGAGACTCAGTCTCAAAAAGACAAAGAAACTAAAAAGAAAAGAAACAGGGTAGACAGAGGTAAAATATCAGTGGATATAGGGTATAATGTAGAGGAGAATGGAGGGCTGCAAGGATGGCTCAACAATTAAGAACATTTACAGCTCCTGCAGTGTACCCAAGTTTGGTTCCCAACACCCAGATAGCAGCTCTGGTGCTCTCATATAACCCCCACAAGTATGAAGCACACATGCTGCGCATAGACATACATGTAGGGAAAACATTCACACACATAAACAATGAAGATAAGTAAGTTCTCAAGAAACCACTATTGATGAAGGGTAGTCTATGTGAACTTAATTTTTCTCCTCTCCTTGGTTTTTGAATCTCTCAATGGCTACGATGTAGACTTTACTGACATATGAATTTCACTCTATTTTCTTCCTATACCTTGAGACCTCAAAAGGAGCATAGTGTCGATCACAACACCCACTCACCAAAGCTCAGCCATGGAAATCATTCCTCCTCCTCCTCCTCCTCCTCCTCCTCCTCCTCCTCCTCCTCCTCCCCTTCCTCCTCTCCAATTATGCCTCCTGTAACAATAGGCAAATTCTGTCATCATTCCCCTAATATTTTCCAATACCTACTTTCTTTTATTTTAATTTTCTACAAAACTGGTTTAAATATTCTGTCTTCTACAGTACCAGAGTTGCTTTCCGGGAAGTCACTGGTAAGGACAGTACAAATTTTGTTGTTAAAGATATCTAAACACATGTAATATTATCCTTCTTTGCAAGAAGATTTTCCATAGCTCTGTCTGGAAAACTCTTTGTCTTTACATGGAACATATGACATTTAAAGAGCTATTTGCAATGGATACCAGCCGTCATCACTTACCTTCTATCCATTTATACTTTTATATGCTTTCATTACTGAATCTTAATAGGTCCTTTTGACATTCTCATACATTCACATAATACTCTGAGACTCTCAATCCATGCTAACCTCCTTTATTATCCCAGCCTTTACCCCATTCTTAATGTGCCATGAATGTTATTCTCACATGTCCTTATCTTTTATTCCCATGTGCCATTTCTAGTCCAGCTTTCTTATACCTCTCCTGTCCTAATCTTGCTTTATTTACTCAGATTTTGGATTGTGTGTTGATGCTTTATTTTCAGAAAAATACTATTCTACAGTGTTTGGGAAAAGCTCTACCCCATTTGATCCAGCAGCTAACCCCTTTGTACCTATTATAGGTTACTGTAAGTACCAAATTATTTCCAGGCAAGAAAACAAATGAGTTTGTACAGCATAGTCATTATTTGAGATCAGATGATGATTTGGTTGTGTAGATATTAGCCCAATACCTATCACTAATAAGTTCTCTGTAAACAACCATGCTGAACTCAGCCACACAGATGATGTCACTTTTGTGAGCTCAGCTACTCCTACTTACAAAAAAGATTATTAACCTGGGCTTTTTGACTGTTAATGCCCTTATAAGAAGGACAGGGAGACCTTCATCTGTGTATCCAATCATACCTACTGACCTGTGGTAGGCAACTTGGCCCTAATTGCAAATGGTCAGTATAAAGTCTAGAGTATATCAGCTCAGGAAGTTTAAGGGAGGGGTGCTTGGTTTATGTGACTATGGGAAGACTATCAGGGGAGCACCCACACTCCTATAAGTAATCCCTCACTAATTGCTCTTAAGTTTACCTAGCAAAGCTCATTGATTCCACACAGCAAACTCTAGGGTACTCTACCTGAGATTGTGTCTGGGACAAGGGAAGTTGGGCTGGATATAATTGACATTTCCCCCAGAGAAAGTGTTTTGTATTATTTATTTATGTTTTGCTTTCTCCATTTTTTTTATTTGACCAGTAAGTGCACATAGGCAATAAACATAAGGAGTGCCCATATAAACCCAATTAGGCAACATCTGAGTCCAGTTTTTATACAACCCAATGTACCCAAGTCCAGTTGAAGAGGTTTGCTTACACAAATATGTTGACCAAATAAAAATAAATCCAGTCTGTTTTTGCTGTGACCTTACAATTCGCCCCATCTCTTTGGTCCTTACAGTCTAATGCCCCAACCTCTTCTGTAAGAGTCCCTGGGCTTTGGAGGGGAGGGTAAGAGAGACTGAGATATAGAAGATCCAATTTTTCTCTGAGGTGACATGTCAAGCTCTTGGAACTGTCCAAGTTCTGTTTGCAATAGTCTGGCTTGTCATTTATCAATCTCCTTTTAATTCTAGTCATAAAATACAAACAGAAACAAGTATTAAAGATTATAACAAGTTATGCTTTGGGCACAAACACATATGCTTGGATGATATCTTGGTCAGGGCATTATAACTCTTTGACAAAGAGATGCCAATAGCTTTATAATGTGGTCCATAAAGTCTCCTGACACTAGGGGGAACCAAGTTTACAGTGTCAGCCATGTGTCCTACCCCTTCAGGCAGCTGGCCATAGACCAAATTGGTTTCTTTTTTCTTTCCACGTTGTGATGGTTTGAATGAAAATGTCCCCCATGAGCTTCAAGTATTCAAACATTTTGTCCCCAGTTGGTGGTGCTATTTTGGGAGCTCTTAGAAGGTGAGGCCATGCTGGGGGAAGTATGTCACTGGGAGCCAGTTTAGAGAGTTTAACAAGGCTTGCTAGTCTCCAGTGTCTCTCTGCTTCCTCTGGTCATTGGAAGAGGTGAACCTTGAGTTTCTACTCCAGCTCCTGCCACTATGCCTCCATGCCACAATGGACTCTAATTCCCTGGAACCATCAATCGTAAGCTTAAATAAACTCTTCCTTTTAAAATTTCCCTTGGTCATGGTGGTTTTATCAAAGCAACAGAAAAGTGACTAGTACATGCCTGTACATTTACCAGGCTGCTGTTATTGAACTACATCTTCTTTATCATGTAAAGTGTTGCAGAAGAGGTCTGTAGTAAAGCTTCAGAGACCATTCTTTCCAGCAGTTTGCATAGTGCTTTCTGACACCATGGAAGTCAGCTGTTAATTTGCAGTGCAGAGCCTCAACATAATTTTTTTAATGTAATTTTTTTTCATGCTCGTATCACCCAATATCTTTGGGCAATAGGGTCTGAGAAGTTGCTTTAGCAACAACTGGGGAGCCAAACCTTTGAGTTCTGAATATATGAAACATATGATTTTTTTAACTAGAGGAAAGAAAACTTTTCAAAGAAATGGAGATTTTTTTTTTCTGTGTGACTAAAACTCTCCTCTCCATGAAGAACAAGTGGAATACCATCTCAGTACTCAAAAGGGATATTTGAAAATGTGTGATTTGCCTATTGGGATAGCTATGGAGATTCGAGTGCCAGTGTGTGTCAATTCTTTCCCTACATTTTATAATTTTCTTTATTTTCATTTAATTTTTTCACTTTATTTAGTTTCTGGGTATGTGTGTGACTGTATTTGTGTATCTGTCCATGTATTTATGCATGATCACATATCCGGAGGTCAGAGGACAACCAAATTCTGTTCTTCAAGCATGGAGATAAGTATCTGTACTTACTAAACCAACCAACTTGTTGGCCCCACTTACTTCACCTTTAATATTCTTTTATCTTATTTTCGTTTTATTATTTTTTAGGCAGGGTGCCATTCCAGTCACAGCTGACTTGGAACTTGGCTGGACTCTCTTCAATCCTCCTTCTCTAGATTTTTCCCAAGATATTATTTATCCAGTGACTCAAGGTGATTCCTTAGATAGCTGTGAGTAAAGTATTCCAAGTAGTTAAAAGTAGTTAGTTGTGTCCTTGAAGTATATGGTCCATTAAAGTTTTATTTCACTTCTTTCCATGTCACCCATTATTTGAGTCTTCTCATTGTATTTCTAAAATATCTCAACATTGCCTATATGTTCCAGGATTTTAGAATTAGGTATGTCTACTCACCATGGTTGTGTATTATTCCCAATGTTACTCAGCTATTTGCTTAGAGAGAATGCAGAAAGATGCACTATACTATGATTAAAATTTGTTTAGTAGAATAGGATAAAAGGAAATATGGGAAATAAGAATATATATGGGAATGATGATTATAGAATATGGAAGAGGATGTGATGTGAAGGGCCAGGTGAGCAGACTGTGAGAGTCAAAGATCAGAATTCCTAGTAGTATTAAATTATATATGAAGCAAATTCATTTTCCTAATGATATCTCAATTTAAGTCTATCATAAAGGACACATTTGAAAATTACCTGTTCCATATCCAACTGATATTATTTTCTTGAGTTTTGTCAATGCAGATTATGAGAGTTCTATGGCCCTTGTGATGGAAAATTTATATTTGTTGACAAGATATGAATTCATCTATTCACTAATGTATATGAATTAGCTCCACATGATTTCGTGGCATAATTATAGACTGAATGAACTAGCCATAATATTCAAAATGGCACTCAGAAAGCAGAGGCAGACCAGCCTGGTCTACAGAGTGAATTCTAGGCCAGCTGGGGCTACAAGGATACCCTGTCTCAAAAAGACCAAAAAAATATTCAAAATGATGATCATACAGGTATGAGACATATTTATTTACCTTAGATCAGTAAAGGCTAAAAATAAACATTAATATAAAACAGTGTGAAGGGGGATGTAGAGATGCCTCAGCAGTTAAGAACACTGACTGCTCTTGCAGACAACCCAGGTTCGATTCCCAGCTCCCAGATGGAGGCCGAGAACTGTCTGTCACTCCAGTTACAGAGGATCTGATGCCCTCCTCTATTCTGTGTGGGCACTGCATGACATAGGTGCAGTTATGCACATGCAGAGAATACACTCTTACACATAAAACAAAAATGAACCAAAAATTTTAAAATATACTATATTTGAGACAGAGAAGTAGAAGTTATCTTATCTGGGAAAGCATCATGGTAGACTTCTACATTCCTATAGGCATCTTGGGTAAAATATTTTCCTTTTTATTGTCAAGATTAACTCCACTCTGGGCTTTTACTCACTAAACTCAGTATGGGTACCATCATTGTTGAGTGCCAGTACTGTCAATAAGTATTTCAATTAGACCCTACCATATTTCTGTTCTCAAAACGAAATAACTTTGGATTGCCTTCTTACAGAATTACAATTTTGCCTTAAATAAAACTGAGGCAGAGTGGTTGATGTAGCCTCTTACACTAAAATACACAGTTTTAGAAACTTGTAAGGATACTTGTAATTGTATTGGGTCCATTTGGACAATTTATTTTGTCACCTGAATAGAAAACTTAGTGTCACCTAAAATCTTAACAGATGAACTTCAACTACACTATCATAAAGTTGGTTTATCTATTTGTTATTAATCATGAGTAAAATATTAGTTACAAAATAGGAAATATTTACCACATATTAGTAAGTATATAACTATTAAGAAATTATGTCCATCAGAATTCCAACCTAGCTCTGAGGCCTAATAACTACAATGACTGAGACAGCAAACTACCTCTATTGGTGCAAGTAGTGGCAGTTTTATCTAGGGATCATCAGCAACAGTTATTTAAATGGCTTTAAAGCCATTTCACTGGGATAGAACTCTTGGGTGGCACTGTGAATACAGCCATAAATATGGATCCTTACATTTAGAGAGATGTATATTATACACCACTAATCAAAGATGCTTCTTTTTGCAACATATGAAGGCTGCTACAGAGCTCCACAACTGTTCATACACAGAGAATGTGTGTCTGGGAGATGCCTATTCCTAAGTGAAAATGTACATCAGAACCTCTACACCCGTCTCATGGAACATAGCAGAACAGGGGCTAGAGAGAATACTAACACATCCCTCAACTCTAATAAGTAAAGATTCCTCATACAACAGTGATGCACACAGAAGGCCACAGGATAAGTTTTAGAGAATAAGAGACTGTAGAGTACGTGTCCCTTGATAAGATGCACTATACTAAACTCCATCCACACACAACTCAGGGACCATTGCAAAAAGAGGGGGCAGAATGTTTGTAAGAGCCAGGGTTGGTGTAGGAATATAAAGAAACAGAGGCTTTTGAGCTACTGGGAACTTGCTCATATGAGCTTACAGCAATGGTAACAGTATGCACAAGACCGATTCTTGGCTTCCTCCATTTCATGAGGTTCCTGCTTCCCAGGTTGCCAGTCTTGTGGCCTAGGTATGGCAGTCATGCCCAGCTGTGGCTTGACTACTATGGACTGCAAGGAGGGAAGCAGGAGAGAGCAGAGGATGATCCCTGGAAAGGGGTATTAAGCATTTATATAGCTTTGCTGGGCTCTTTGACCATGTGATGTGTGGGGCTAAGGAGAAACCTATGTGTGTTCTGCAATGGCTAAGCTTTTATGGCAGGAAAACTACAGCCGTGCCCCACCCCCAAACTTACGACTTGAGCCATTTGCCTCCAGAGGACAGGGTGGATATGCCTCAGAAGAGATAAGTATGCTACTCTTTAAGCTACACTCCCCCCAGGGGTTGGGCTGCAGATGCCTGATGTTCAGTATGGTGAGTGGGAGCAGCTCCCATCTCCTGCTGGCCTTCTAGGTTTTAAGGGTGAAACTGACCTTCTAGGTTATCAGGGAAAGAAGCCAACTCTCTTATACTCAGCCATATGAATTTATCTGGCCCCACACATGCTGACTCAATCAGACAAAAACAAAGCATAGAATAAGGGAAATGGGTAGCAGGCACTAATCCTAGCACAAGAACAGTTGGCAACTGATTACTCCTGGGTGTTGGAGAGTAGATAGTCTTTATGATCTCTAGATAGAATTATGAGTCTCCAGTGGATGAACTTACACCCAAGGATATCTGGGTGTAAACGCTTGAGCAGATCAGACTTAACATATATGACAGAATGCATGAAATCTGGTGGGAGTCTATGTGGGGGATGGATGGAGGAGGGATGTGGTGGTTTGAATGAGTGTCCCCCATAGGCTGTAAGTATTCAGACATTTGTCTCCAGTTGGTGGCACTGTTTTTGGAGGTCTTAGAAGGTGTGGCCGTGGTGGAGGAAGTGCATTGTTGGGGGCAGGCTTAGTGAGTTTTAACAAGCCTCATGGTCTACAGTCGCTTTCTCTGTTTCCTGTGCTCTTTGTGAGATGCGACCCTCGGTTTGCTGCTCCAGTCTCCAGCCAGCATGCCTCCCACCACAATGGACTCTAATTTCCTGGAACTGTCAATCGTAAGCTCAAATAAACTCTTTCTTTTATAAGTTCCTTGGTCATGGTGTTCTATCACAGCAACAGAAAAGTGATTAATACAGTAATTTGGTACCAGAAGTGGGGTGTTGGCTGTGAAGAACCTGACCATGTGGATGTTTGGAGAAATGTGGAAGACTTTGGAACTTTGGGCTAGAAAGGCTGTTGACTACTGTAAGCAGAGCTTAAAGGGCCATTCTAGTGGAGGCCTGGAAGAAAGCATGGCTGCAAAAGATGTGGTTCCAGGGGAAAATAAAGACTTAGGCAGCAACTGGGATATTTTGATAAAGAGTCTGGCAGCAGTTTGCCCACAGCCCAAATGCTTGCCTGATGCTAAGTTGAAAAGCAATGGACTGATGTCTTTGGCGGAGGATATTTCAAGACAGCCTAATGTAGAAATGGTGGCGTGGCTTTTAATGGTGAATATTATACAGATCTACAGTGAAAAAGAGCAGATGGGGCAGAAAGAAATGCAAAATGTACAGTTTGGATCTGATAACTGCACTAGGAAGATTAAAGGTGGGGCCAAGGCATGTGAAGGAGAGGTTGGATCTGAAAACTGCACTAGGAAGATTAAAGGTGGGGCCAAGGCATGTGAAGGAGAGGTTGGATCTGAAAACTGCACTAGGAAGATTAAAGGTGGGGCCAAGGCATGTGAAGGAGAGGTTCCTTTTGATAAGGAGTCTAAAGTGATTAAGGAGAGGCCTAGATATTTACAAGTAAACAATGGGAAAGGTGAGATTAAAGTGATTAAGGAGAGGCCTGGAGATTTACAAGTAAACAACAGAAACAGTACCTTCAGGGCAAGACCACACCCAGCTAATCCTCCAACTTTTGAAAGGAAAATACTGAAAGCGTTTTCTGCTCCAACAAGTCCAGGGCAGAGAAAATTTGCAAATGTGGTTAAAGTAGGAGAGAGTCCATCCCGAACTTGCAGCCAAATTCAGCAATTTCATTCATGTGGTGCTGGCTTTAGAGGCACGAAGTTTGCAAGAGTGAAGGGGTCATCAGCTCTTCCTCCACGGTTTCAGAGAGCCAAAGAGGCCAGGAAGAGTACAGCAGGGGTGTCCCTGAATAAAGAAGGCCGTGATAGGCCACTGCGTGAAGCTGTGAGTATGAAGCCTGGTTGGCAGCGGAGACCCCAAGAAGACTTTCGAGATGCCAGACCTGTGAGATATTTGCCAAGGAGAGCTGCATACGGGGAGTGGTACCAGCCTAAGAAAGAGATGTATGTTGCAAGCAAAGCTGGAAGAGCTGAGCCATGTAAGCCCTTTGGAAGTCAAGTCCCAGAAGTCGCATGTGGAGCTACAGGACTTGGCGTTTGCCCTGCTGGTTTTCGGTCTTGTTTTGGTCCAGTATTTCCTCACTATGCCTCTATTCCTCCCTTTTGGAATGGGAATGTGTATTCGGTTCCACTGTACATTGGGAGTATGTAATTTGCCTTTTGATTTTACAGGAGCTTACAGTTAAGAGATTGGCCTGAGTCTCAGAAGAGACTTTGGACTGTGGACTTTTGAATGACATTGAAACTGGTAAAGACTATGGGGACTTTTAAGGTTGGACTAAATGCATTTTGCATTTTATATGGTCAGGAGCCTATGGGGGCCAGGGAGTGGAATGTGGTGGTTTGAATGAGTGTCCCCCATAGGCTCTAGGTATTCAGACATTTGTCTCCAGTTGCTGGCACTGTTTTTGGAGGTCTTAGAAGGTGTGGCCATGGTGGAGGAAGTGCATTGTTGGGGGCAGGCTTAGTGAGTTTTAACAAGCCTCGTGGTCTACAGTCACTTTCTCTGCTTCCTGTGCTCTTTGCAAGATGTGACCGTCGGTTTGCTGTTCCAGTCTCCAGCCACCATGCCTCCCGCCACAATGGACTCTAATTCCCTGGAACTGTCAATCATAAGCTCAAATAAACTCTTCTTTTTATAAGTTCCTTGGTCATGGTGTTCTATCACAGCAACAGAAAAGTGACTAATACAAGGGAGTATAAATTTGATTAAGAATTATTATGTGAAATGCACAAATACTTAATAAAATATTTTTAAGAACTGAGATAGTGGGCTGAGACAGGAGCATACTTGTTATACAGATTTCCTAGAATGCATAAAGCCCCGAATTCAATGACCACATAATTGATTGTGGTGTTGGCAACTTGTAATCCTAACATTTTAGACATAGAAGCATGATGATCATACAGGGTATCCTTAGCTACATAGCAAATGGAAGTCTACCTGGATCACATGAGTCCATCTGAAAGAATTGAGAGGGAAAGAAAGAGCAGGACAGGGAGAAAGAGATAGGAGGAGAAGATAGACCAAGCAATAAGCATACAGCCTAGCAGATAGATTTTGGTGCTATCAATTAACTAATTTATTTATTTTAAATATTTGGTGTATGTATATGATGTATGTTTACATGATGTGTGTGTATGATGTGGGGTGTGTGTGTGTGTGTGTGTGTGTGTTTTCATGTGTTTTGGGGCATGCTTGCCATAGTATACATGTTGAAATCAGAGGACAACTTGGGGTCTCTGGCCTGACCCTACATCTTTCTAGAGTCATTATCTCCCTTGTTCACTGCTCTGTACTCCAGGATGGCTGTCACATAAGCTGCCATTGTGAGCTGCCATTGATTTTCATCTGTGCCACTCGTCTATGGTGGGGACAGGAAAAGCTTTGAATAAAAACTGATTAATCTTCAGTGATCAACCATTTGTATGAAGTGACATAAAGGGTGTGGTGTAAAATTTTATGAAATTAAGATTTTCTTTTCTTTTTTACTTTTTTTTTTTTTTTTTTTTTTTTATGGTCCTTTTTGAGACAGGATTTCCCTGTAGTCCCAGCGGTCCTGGAACTCCTGGACCAGGCTGGCCTTGAATTCACAAAGATCCACCTGCCTCTGCCTCCCAAGTGCTAGGATTAAAAGCATGAGCCAGGGGCTGGAGAGATGGCCTAGTGGTTAAGGGCGCCGACCACTCTTACAGAGGACCCGGGTTAGATTCCCAGCACCCACATGGCTGCAGAGAACCGTTTGAAATTCCAATTCCAGAAGAACTCCAGTTCCAGGGGAATCCGACACCCTCTTCTGACCTCCATGGCATTGCACGACATGGGTGCACAAACTTGCATGCAGACAGTACATTCATACACACACAGAAATAAATAAAATTAATAAAAAATAATTTTAAAAAAGCATGAGCCACCATGCCCGGCTGAAATTAAGATTTTCAAGAGATTTGGACTGATTCTTCAGGAATCAGATGACTCTACTATTCCCAAATGAAACAACTAAGTGAAAAGTAGCTGTATCTTGCCTGAGATTGGAATTATGAAACATTATTTCTTACCTGGAAATCAGCCATACCTTTTTTAACTCTCAGTTCTATATACAACAATCTTTTTTTTTTAATTTTTTTATTTTTAATTTTATTTATTTCCGTATGTGTATGAATGTATTGTCTGCATGCAAGTCTGTGCACCCGTGACGTGCAATGCCGCGGAGGTCAGAAGAGGGCGTCGGACTCCCCTGGAACTGGAGTTCTCCTGGAATTGGAGTTTCAGACGGCTCTCGGCCACCATGTGGGTGCTGGGGATCGAACCCGGGTCCTCTGCAAGAGTGGTCGGCGCTCTTAACCTCTAGGCCATCGCTCCAGCCCCTATATACAACAATCTTTAATCACTTTGTGTACAGAAGATGAGCATACCTTAAATAATTTAAAATATGAGTGTATATCTCACCCTTCCATATATTCACTAAATTACCTAATAAAGTGTCCTATATCAATAATCACAAAATATAAAATAAATGGATATTGAATAAAAGTAGCCAAAATTTCCCATTTCCATTTTTATTTTATAATCTCCAATCTGAAGTATAAAATAAATGTAAAATGAATATTTACTTGAGATAATTTCTTACCATGTATTTATCATAATTATCAAGTGAAATCATACTAATATTTACATATACTAAAGAGGTCCTTGAAAATCAATAGTGTTTGTGTAGAATGAACTGCTTATGCTCAGTTGGGAATGATATAATGATCCCTGGTGACTTGAATTAACATTTGAATCCAGAGCCTCCTCAGAGACTGATCTGATCCTCAGTGATAAATAGTGATAGCAGGAGACAGTTTAGCAGCAATGAAATAATAACAACCTTGACTATCTTATTCTACAATGAAAGCTCATTTCAAGAGGTAAGAATTTTGCTTCTTGAGTAAATTGAGAATAAATATGTATTTGTGAACCATAGCTAAGAAACAAGTCAGGTGGGATCAAGCAATCCTGTAGCATAAGAGACAAAAAGGCCGGGCCTGGTGGTGCATGCCTTTAATCCAAACACTCAGGAGGCAGAGGCAGGCGGATCTCTGTCAGTTTAAGGCCAACCTTGGTCTACAGAGCAAGCTCCAGGCCAGCTGGGACTAAAGGGAGACCCTGTCTCAAAAACACCAAAAAAAGGAGACAAAAAGAACCTCTGTTTAATCAACTTATATTTCAGTAGTCAAATTCTTCATAGTAATCAGGAATACAACTTGGTTTTCAGAGAATCCTTATTTGTCCACCTACAAGCTGTATTAATAATTAACCCAGTTGGGGCTGGAGAGATAGCCTAGCGGTTAAGAGCACCAACTGCTCTTACAGAGGACCCGGGTTCGATCCCCAGCACCCACATGGCGGCTAAGAACCGTCTGTAACTCCAATTCCAGGAGAACTCCAGTTCCAGGGGAATCCGAAACCCTCTTCTGACCTCCGCAGCATTGCACGACACGGGTGCACAGACCTACATGCAGACAGTACATTCATACACATACAAAAATAAATAAAATAAAAAAATAATTAACCCAGTCTTTTAAAGTAGAGAAATTTATCACTCATCCAAAATGCTTTGATCTTTAAAAGTTTTCAAATGGTTTGATGGCTTGCTGTCAGTGACCATCTTGTGGAAAGACCTGCTCTGTTCATTGCCTAGACACCGCAGGCTCCAGATACTGTGGACCCACAACGTGGATCCAAAGCCAGAAACCTCAGGAGAGGAGAATCAACCAACACCTAGTGAGTGAGCCTGGGTAAACGTTTTAAGTTGAATATTATTTCACACTGCTGAAAATCACATTAGAACATTCTATCCTTCTCCAGTTAGAACTATTATTAAATTAGGAAAGGATCTCAGGTGTCTGAATAAATGGACACCAGTAACAATGTTCAAAATGTTATTCATATTTTATATGATAATTCAATTAATTTTCCTTTTGGAATTTTTTTTATTTTATTTTATTTTTGTATGTGTATGAATGTACTGTCTGCGTGTGGGTTTGTGCACCAGTGTCATGCAATGCCACGGAGGTCAGAAGAGGGTCTTGGATTCCCCTGGAACTGGAGTTCTCCTGGAATTGGAGTTTCAGACGGTTCTTGGCCGCCATGTGGGTGCTGGGGATCGAACCCGGGTCCTCTGCAAGAGCGGTTGGCACTCTTAACCGCTAGGCCATCTCTCCAGCCCCCAACCTTTTGGTCTTTTTGAGATAGGGTCTTCCTATAGCCCCAGCTGGCCTGGAACTCACTATGTAGACCAGGCTGGTCTTGAACTCACAGAGATCCACCTGCCTCTGCCTCCCAAGTGCTAGGATTAAAGGCATGTGCCATCACGACTGGCTTTTATTTGTTTTTTTCAATTGATATTTTAAACAACTTAATATAATAATGCCTTAATTCCAAATATTCAAAAATACATAAAGATTTTATAATAGGAACTTCTTTTTAGTGCAGAATTCTGTCAATTTCTTCTTAGTTCCAACAAGAGCACTTTTAGCTCTTTAAAAATTAGGATGGGCCATGTTTAACTGATTGAATTTATCAGTGTTACCATTCAATCACCTCTTTTATATGTTAACAATCAGAAAGCAGAAAAGCTACAATGTTGTCTCAATCAAACATCCAAGTGTTCTCAAGTTCATTGTAAGTCTTCAAATGCAAAAATAATTTACTGAGTTCAGACATATATAATTCCAATATTGCTTATGGAACATTTTTACTTAGGGTGTTGAAATTGTTTTCTCATCTATTCAGTGAAAGGAAATTTTGTACATAATACTATGTCATGCACATGAAAATAAAACCAAATATAAAACTGTATGTCCTGTGTTTGTGATCAGTAAGCATTTGATAAAAGCATTTATTTATGTCTTTGTTACATAATTCTGTGTTTGTACTTCTTAACCCTTTAATATACTTATAAAAAGTACTTTGCTATTTTCAAAAATTATATATTTTACATTTATCTTTGTTTGAGTAGACTGAGAGAAATGGAGCATATGTGAGCCAGAAAACATGAGAGGAGATCAGACAACACTTTCATGAGTCAGTTCTTATCTCTCATCACATAGGCTCCAGCAATGAAAATGACTGTCAGGCTTGGGCCGGGGGAGGGGGTAATGCCTTTACCAGCTAAACTATTTTGCATGCCAAGTTCTCACATTTGAAATATTTACCATTAAAGACACGTATTTTATTCTAAATAAACTTAGAGAAAAGTAATACATTATTAGTAAATTTTTTAGCATATCTGTTTTAAAATTATAAGACAGTTGAAATGCATACAAATACATAAACAGAGATTCCAGAATAAAGGTGATTTGTTCATCAAAACTTTTCATAAACAATATTTGATTATATTACCTTACATGAATGTGTTAAACAAAATGTCCCTATATATTTATAAATTATGTTATGTAATATCTTTACTACACCTTTATTTTGGCAGCAGTCACACTGCCCCATGGCTTTCCTGTGGGATGGGAACCACACTGCAGTGACACAGTTCATTTTACTTGGCTTAACAGATAACTCTATCCTTCAAATCATCCTCTTCATCATCATCATCCTGTGCATCTCTGTCTGAAAACCTCAGCACAATCTTCCTAATCAGAGTCTCTCCTCAACTCCATCACCCTATGTACTTTTTCTGAGCCACTTGGCTTCTACAGACATAGGCTATTCATCTTCTGTCACACCCAATATGCTTGTTAACTTCCTGGTGGAGAGAAAGACCATCTCCTATTTTGGGTGTGTCATCCAGCTTGGCTCAGCTGTTTTCTTTGGGACAGCTGAGTGCTACCTTCTGGCTGCAATGGCTTATGATCACTTTGTGGCAATCTGTAGCCCACCGCTTTATTCCACCAAAATGCCCACACAAATCTGTGTTCAGTTGCTTATAGGATCCTACTTAGGTGGTTTTCTTAATGCTTCCTCCTGTACCATTTCCTTCTTTTCCTTTCCTTTTTGTGGACCAAATAGGGTCAACCACTTTTTTTCTGTGATTTTGCTCCTTTTGTTGAACTCTCCTGTTCTGATGTCAGGGTACCTACAGCTGTTGCTTCATTTTCTGCAGGCGTTGCTTCTGTGATCACAGTGTTTGTCATAGGCATCACCTACACCTACATCCTCATCACCATCCTGAAGATGCGCTCCACTGAAGGCCGCCAGAAGACCTTCTCCACCTGCACCTCCTACCTCACAACAGTAACTCTATTCTATGGGACCACCATGTTCATTTATGTGATGCCAAAGTCCAGATACTCCACTGACCAGAACAAGGTTGTGTCTGTGTTCTACATGGTGGTCATCCCCATGTTGAACTCCCTCATCTATAGTCTCAAGAGTAAGGAGATTAAAAGTGCTTTGAAGAAACAGCTTAGTAAGAAAATATTTTCATAGACACATCTGTTATCATGTAGGCAGTCTTCTTAGAGCAGCATGCCAGCATCTCAGATTTGGTTATTAGAGACCATGATTGTTTTCCCCACATTTCCTTGAAAGTTGTAAATATAACACAAATGATCTTTAAAACATGAATAATCATGGTTACTTCTATTTAAAAATTTAATTATTCCACCAATTTTACAATAAAATCTGGATGCTCTTCCGTGATCCACGAGTCCCTGCTTGGCTTACACTGATTTGCTTTGCTTATGTGGAATTATCTGGATCACTGGCATTACTAGTTCCCAGCAGCAGTTTTATCCCACTATCTGTATTAAGAGGACCTTCTCAGTTTTCTTCTCAAATATCAAAAGTTCCATGTTAAATTCATTGTCAGCTTATCTATGCTGGTACCACCCCATTACCACAGCTGTCCTTTCCTAGTCAGTTTCACTCATTTTATCACTTCATCTCCTAATTTATTAAATGTGATTGAGTTTCTTGCATCTTCTGCACTGAAGGCTCAATTTTATGAATATTCTGTTATTCATTAATTTATCATAAATATTTACTTGGTTTCTAAAATATGTCTAAAGAAATGAATAGTTAAATTATTATCCCATATCTGCCTGTAAAACAATTTCAAAGGTCTGTTACACCACTCCAGAAATAATTTGAGATCACCATGGTATAATTCATTGGTATCTGATGTGTCCTCACTGTGTTCTCCTTAAATTTCATCCAAATATGTTATAAAACAGCTATAAGTCTTATCATATACGGAGATTAATATCTCTTGTCTCAGTGACTTTTTAGTTCTCAATTATCAAAGATCAGCTTATGGCTAATATTCTGAACATTCTGACCTCAGAGATATGGGTTCCATGTTCACATGAAGCTAATTTTATGTTTGGGAATTTGGACAACCTGTTCGACCACCAGGACACATATGTAGTGGAGCAAGACAACCATCCCCACCAGTTGTGCACACATTGTTAGAATTTTTGTAGAGGGGAAAGAAAGCTTTAATTTAAAAAAAAAAAAAGAAAGAAGGAAAGCAGACCCAGACCTTGGGAAGGGTGGGCAGCAAGTGGCGGAACACTCTGGTCTCCTCCCAAAGAATGGCCCTCTGTCACTCTTACAGTGAGTGGGGTTGGGATATTTTTATTTTACTTTGGGATCAAATGATATGTGTTCGATGCTGAGTCCCAGTATCTTTGCCTAAGTAAATTATTTTTTTAAGATGATTTTCCAGGCCCAAAAAGCAAGCATCACTAAGTCTTCCTACAGAGAGTTGGTTCTGACTGTCACACTGAATACCATCTATCTGTGAGTGACTTTAATGAAGGGCAGTACCAAAAACATGACATAGAGTATAAGAAAATGGTATGCAGGAACTTAGAATGAGAGAGGAAGGCAGAGGCACACCCCTCAGAGGTTGGTGGGAGGTCTGTGACAGCCACAGTTCTGGCCCAGGGCAGTGATGTATACAGAAGAGCATATGGTAATTTGATAAGATAAAGTAAACTTAATAAATTCTAAAGTTAGTTGTTTTGAACACGTTGTGTTGTATTTGTTTATTCCTAGGCTGTTTTATTGAAGGGAACAGATTGTCTTAAGGGCCTTTAGAGGATCAGTTTTTATTTTTTTATTTTTTATTTTTTTAATTTTATTTTTATTGATGATTTGTGTATTTCATACATCATTTTCCAATTCAGTTCAGGCATATATTCCCTTCCCTTCCCCCCACCCCACCCCTACCCATCCCAGATCATACACTCTGCTGTAACTTTCCTGCATCTTTCTCTGTTTTTATATTTGTTTTGTTTTGTTTTCATTTTTTTAACAATAAGTGATAATTTGTGAGTACAAGCATCCTTCATGTAAAACCAATTTGCAAGCAGTTGTGCCCAAACCCACACAGCTCATGGGTCCCACCATCAAGCGGGGGGGGGGGCTTGTAGTTCAATCAAGTTGATCAAATGATAGCGCATCCTATATTGTGGTAGTTTTCATCCCATTCACCCTAGCCAATTGCAGCCCTGAAATGTCTACCGAAACGCCCCTCTTCCACACTTTGTCCCCTAGGCTTAGAAAGGGGCGCACAGGTGGAGGAGAAGCAAACATCTACTTTCTCTGGAGCTGTTGTCTTGGGCTCTAGTCAGTCGGCTGTTTTTCTTTCATGGGCTGCCAGCTTGTCCAGGCATCACCTTTTGATCTATAAATGAAGCACACGCAATTATATATATATATTTAAACAGTATAATATATAGCCTTTTCGATCCAATAACGAAGCACACGCAAGTAGATATATAGGGTATTTAAACAGTAACTAATTGTTAGGGTAAGGTTTTACTTGGTATAGACACAGGATGTTTGGAATAGGTATGTTAATCCATGAATACATTTTCCTTCTGTTCAGTATGACAGGGTCTTCGTGTGGTTTATAACATCTCCTAACCATTAGAGATGTAAGCTTGTGGCATCAAGCCATGGGTTATTCCTCCCAGGAAGAGAGCTAATAGCCAATTAGATTTGGGATATCAAACTAATGGCTGCCACGCTGCCACAGTATCAGTTATTTTATAAAGTCCCCAGGGAAGCCATGAGCTACTGTGGTCCCCCTGGAACCAATGCCAGCAATATGGCAGAAGTCTAAGGAATTTTTTTTGTTGTCTTGTTGAGACAGGGTCCCCTATAGCCCAGCTTCCTGGACGCACCTTCTGTAGACCAGGCCTGGCCTTGAACTCACAAAGATCCCCTGCCGTCTGTCTCCCAGTGCTAGGATTAAGGCATGCCGGCAGCCACCAACGGCATGGCAGTCGAAGGATTTGTAATATAGGTACTTCCTGACAAATAGAAAGGACAGCAGCTACATGGACTTTTCTTCTGGAATCATTTGAAGTAAAAGAAAAGGAAAATATCCGTTAGTAAATCTTTAAGAAGGAAGGTCAGATTCAGATGTTCAGAGGTCTGAAAGCACTAAAAAACAAACGGGAAAGTGAAAACAAAACCAGACAAACCAATTAAAGTAAACAAATAAGGAAATAGGCTTTAAAACAATACTTTGGAGGCAAAACTCAATATAGCAGATTTGTCAGATAAAACCAGCTTAGAACTGGGGTTTTTTATAAACAAGTAATACTTAGAAGTTTTTTGTAATATAGATATTAAAGATGTTTTGGGTCACCAGGTTTATATGCCTTTTAAATGTATCCACCATTTAAATACTTTATCTTATGGATTATAGTAGGCATTCCAAGAATAAAAGTTAACCTGACAAGTCCTTGGTGGCACCAAACAAAAAATGAGGCGGAGCCAGTTAATTACCCACAACCCTTAAAACTGTTTTGCGAACCCGTCACCTGCCACTGCCTTGACCCTCCCTCATTTTCTTTTTTTCCTTTTCCTTTTTTTTAACTTGAGGCTTTGTGTCCTCCCCCTCATTTTCCCACTTCCGTGTCCGGCCTATTTCCCCCTTAGCCGCTGCCCCCCCCCTCCCCCCACCCCCTCCCCGCTCCTGCCTTCTGCCCTCACTGTCCCTGCCTCTTTCTCTCCGTTTCTTTTTTTTTTCCTTATTTTTCCCCCTCAGTGCTCCTTTATGCGGTCCCACCGCGCCTCCTTCACTAGTCCCCCCCTTGGACCCGCGGTTGAGTGCCCCCCCCCCCCCCCCTGGGTTTCACCCCCCATCCCGCGGGTGGGGGGGGCTTGTACTTTTCCTCCGTTTGCTCCACCTGCGTGTCCGCCTCTCTTGCTCATCGTTTCCCCCCTTCCCCCCCCTCCCCCCGGCCCTATCCCTATCTCCCCCCCCGCCCCTCTTCTGCCGCTGTTTCCCTCGGGCTTCGCCGGCGTGGTTCTACCCTGCCTTTCCTCTACCTCGCCCCTTGGGCGACCGCAGGCAGGTGGATCTTTGGTGAGTTCAAGGCCCGCCCTGGTCTACGAGTGAGTTCCCGGACAGCTGAAAAAAAAAAAAGAAAAGGGGCACAGGTGGATGAGAAGCAAAACAGTCTACTTTCTCTGGAGCTGTTGTCTTGGACCCTGGTCAATTCTGGCTGTTTCTTTTCATGGGCTGACAATTGGTCCAGGAATAACCTTTCGATCTTTATTGATTAACAAATTTGATTATGATGGTCTTCTGTAAGTAGGCATAGCTGAAATCATGAAGAAAGCAGTGGTTTCAATAGACAAGTTTACTGGTGTATGTAAAGGAGTTTTGTATGGTTTGAGAAAATATAGTTAAAATCATTTGGGCCTTGGGGTCATGGTATCCAGTAGACTGAAAGGAAAATCTTAGATTTGAGATTGACAATAATTTTTATGGGGTTACAGTGACAGTATGGATGGATGGGAGCTCGCCAGGCTGGAATCTGATGCCTGGAGAACCAAGGTTCCTTAGGAGACAGAAAACGTGGAAATAAATTTGTAGTGAGTTGAAATACCTAAAACCATTTATTTAAAGGAAACTGGGCCGCTGAATGAAATGAAGGTAAGAGAGAGGAATTCAAATTTAAAGGACAGAGAAAAACCAATGAAGTGGAGGGCCTGGGAGTCAAATGTAGGTCCTCTGTTACAGCAGTCAGTCCCCTTAAACATTATATCATCCTCTCAGTTAGCGATAAGGAGGTGATAGGCCTCACAGAGCAGACAGAGTCACAGCAGGGGAATGCTAGGCAAACAGAGTGTTTTGTTTCTTGACCAAATCCACCCAGCTCAGAGGAGAGGACCTTGTCAGTCCAGGAGAAGCTGAGGAGAAAGTTCTTTTTCTGTGAAGGGACCTAGGAATTGTCTTCAGCCCAAGAGAAGGGAAGTCATAAAGACATCAGGAGATAACATCTAGGTAGACTTGGCAGAGAAGGAAAGAGATGGAAGTTTAATGGAGATCTAGGTGGAGCTGAAGAAGGGGAGGGAGAGGAAGAGTATCACTCTCATACCACTTCCATTTTCCAATGTTCCAAGGTTGGTTAAAATCCAAACGTCGAAGGTCTCATGTTTGTGACAATGGTGTCTTTTACTCAGTGGGTATTGGGGTCACTTTTGGGCCAAGGGTAAAGTGAGTTTGGTCAGTTTAAGATTTTTTGTTCTTGCAATCTGTAGGGGTCATAGCTATTGTGTATCCTGAAGATAAAAGTGCCGCTACTAGCCGGGCGTGGTGGCACACGCCTTTAATCCTAGCACTCGGGAGGCAGAGGCAGGCGGATCTTTGTAAGTTCAAGGCCAGCCTGGTCTACAGAGTGAGTTCCCGGATAGCTGGGGCTACAGGGAGACCCTGTCTCGAAAAGACAAAAAAAAAAAAAAGAATCTGTGTTCTATCAGTCACATCTTTTTCCTGTTCTTATCATTTCAACAACATTGGCCCTGCAGCTGAACTAGTATCTAATGTCCAGCTGTAGGGAAAATCTGAGTCCAAAAGATAAAAGACGGTATTTTCTTCATTTAAATGTTGCTATTAGGATCTTATGCTGGGAGCCCCAGGTCAGGAGCACTGTCAGTAAAGTCAGCATCCAGAACCTGCAAAAGATACCAAACCCTGTCAACTGACAACTACAGCTGCTGCAGGCCTAGCATTGAACAAACTAGCTGTCTGACTTGCTTCAAAGCTCTGAAGCAAGCCTGTCCACCAAACATGATCAGGAAAGTAAAGGCATGTTCAAATGCACTCTTTTATTTATTTATTTATTTATTTAT
>VZQC01000751.1:0-13428 GCA_009823505.1 Rhizomys pruinosus | reverse complement strand
GTGTTATCTTCCAGGTCTGATATTCTTTGTTCTGCTTCCTCCATTCTGCTTCTGAGGCTTTTTCCATTCCTTTCCTCTTGACTGGGTGAGTGTTTGATTTCCTTTTTCATTTCGTCTTCTGATTTCTTTAGTATTTCTACTTCTTTTTGGAGCTTCTCAATCTCTTCCTGTAGCTCTTTGCTTCACTGGTTGGTTTCCTTATCTTTTTCAGCATGGGATCTTTTCAGTGTTTCTACTTCCTTCCAGAGTTTGTCATTCTCTCTCTCCAGGCCCTTCTTGAGTTCTTCATTCTCTTTTCTCAGTTCTTTGATTTGTTCTTTATAATCTTGTAGTTCTTTAAATATGTTCCCAATTGTGTTTCTGATATCTGTGTACTGGGGCATCCCCAGAGGGATCCCACTGCAGGAGTCTTCCATAGGGTTGGTAGAGCTTAATGGGGGATTATCCTGTCCCTTTCCAGTGTAGTCTCTTCTTGGTGGTCCTGGCATATTGGCTTCTCCTTGCCTGCCTTCCTGCTCTTCCTTCCGCTGGTCTCAGGAGATCTCCACTCTGTTTTTTTCTCCACTAGCTAGGTATTATTTATCTCTTCAGTCTTTCTCCCTGCCTAAGACACCCTCCATTCCCTCCCCGGTTAAAATATGTCCAGTATCTCCATTGCTCTGGTGATTATGTCTGTTTCTTATGGTCCTCCATCTCTTGAGGTCCTTGTTCCCCTTTACTCATAGCTCCTTGTATAAAACTTCCTCTACTGCTCCTACTTAGACACCTCCATTTCACCTATCCCCCCCTTAGTAACACCTGTCTCTTCCTGTTCTCTCTCATGTTCCTTCTTTCCCTTCCTCTCCCTGGTTCCTTTCTATTTTCCTGTCTCCTGAAATTATATCAGGATTTATATTCACCTATAAGGATTTGGTGCAAGGATACCCTAATGAGGAAGAACATATATTGTTTGATTTCTGACATTATTTTACTCCACTTTGTATAACAGTGTCCATTTACATACTTTGCCTGCACATTTCATGACTTTACCTTTATTGCTTAGTAGAAATCCATTGTGTAAATGTAGCACATTTTCATTATTCAACAGTTCAGGGACACTTAGGTTGCCTCGATTTCTTAGCTATTGCCCTGCAATAAACATGGATGTATAAGTATCTCTGTAGTATGATGAGTCCTTGGGGTATATGCCAAGGAGTGGTAAAACCAGGCCATATGATAGGTTCATTTTTCCTTTTATGAGAGTTCTGCACACTGTTTTCTAGTGGTTTTGAGTTTTCTTCTAGTGGCATGAGTTTTCAGTTGTACAGAAAACTAATCAGCAGTGATTAGTTTTCCTCTTACTCCACATCCTATCCATCATTTGGTATTATTTGCTTTCTTGATTTTAGACAGATTGGCTGGGGTAAAATGAAATTGTAAAGTGGATTTATTTTGCATTTCAATAATTACTAATAATATGGAACAATTTTGAAGACGTTTCTCAGAGAACTCTCTGGTCAGATCTATACCCTGTCATTTAGCAGAGTCATTTGTTTTCTTTGGTTTGTGAGTTCTTTGTATATTCTGGATGTTAAGCTTCTTTCAGATCTGTCAGTGGTAAAGATTTTCTCCCACTTCTTGGTTCTTTCTTTTCCTATACAAAACCTTTTTAGTTTAATGAGTTCAAATTTGTTGATTTTTTACCTTAATTCCCAAGCAACTTGTGTCTGAGTTAGAAAGTCCTTTCTTACAACTATGTCTTATAGGTTACTGCCAATGTATTCTTCAAACAGTTTCAGTTTTCACATTGAGATCTTTGATCCATTTGAAGTTGAATTTCATTCAAGTTGAAAGATCAGGGTTTAGTTTCATTCTTCTATAGGTGGAAATGCAGTTTTGCCAGCACCATTTGTTGATGATTCCTTCTTTCCTCCACTGTGTTTTTATAACCCGTTTGTAAAATATTAGGTGGTTGAAAATGCATATACACACTTTTGGGTCCTTAGCTAAGTTTCATTGATTTTTAGGCCAATACTTGTGCCAGTACCATGCTGTTTTTATGAATATAGCTCTGTAATATAGTTTGAGATTTGGTACCGTAATCCCATCAGCACTTCTGCCTGTTATCAGGATTGATTTGGACACCTAGGGTGTTTTGTGATTTGGTATGAATTATAGTAGTTTTTTTTTCCAATACTGTGAAGAATGTCATGGGGATTTTGGGGGGGGGATTGCATTGAATGTATATATTGCTTTTGTTTGGTAGGGTGGTCATTTTCAGAATATTCATTTTTCGAATCCATGACAATGGCTCATAATTCCATCTAGAGGTGTATTCCTATGTCTCTTTTTTTCAGGATTTAGAAATTTCATTTTAGGGGGCTGGAGAGATCACTTGGAGGAAGAGTACTGGATCCTTTTACAGAAGACTGGGATTCAAATCCTACCACCTACATGCTGGCTAAGAACCAACTGTACCTCCAGTTTTAGGTGACCTGATGCCCTCCTCTGACCTCCACGGTCATTGAATGACATAGGGAAACTTACATGCATGCAGGCAATACACTCAGACACATAAAATAAAAAATAATATTACAAAAAATTCACTGTAAATGACAAACTAGTGGCTATGGTCAATTGGTTTGTTCTGAGATTCTAATTTGTTTTTTGAGGCTCTTGTGAGGTGGAGTGTAGGAATGAAACTTTGCCTGGCTTGAGGCAAGAACTTGTCCCCTAAGACCTCCAAGGAGAGTTATCTGATATCTCTGTGGACATTTAGTTGCCTCTGTGAGTTATCTGTAGGTCTGGAAGGTTCAGGATATTACAATGTTTTCTAGCTTTGCCTCTCTGCAAAGTTCCAGGACCAGATGGCCCCTTCCCTTGAGGCATTGAGAAAAATGTCGAAGCTCTAGTTTACCTGTTGCACAAACAGGAGCTCTGCAGCCCCATGATTGGAGCCAATGTGGCTCACCCCTCCCCTCTGCCTGACCCCCAGTTCCTTGTCCAGAGCACAGTAACTTTTGGTATATAAGCACACTGCTGGCATAAATAGAGACTCTATTCTCCCAGACCTTGCTCTCTGAGTCCCTGTCTGTATGTCTGTCTTTGTCTTTTATTGTTTTTCTGTTCCATCGAGTAACTTTCTCACGCCCCCCCCTCCCTTGCTCGACCTAAGCTGAGAGATTGTCTGGCTGCAGGCAGGGGATAGCCTTGAAGCTTGCATGGAGGGAAGAACAGCATGTGGATGTTGGCTGCGCATGACAAAAGGACTATTCAGACAATTATTAAACTCCTACAGCTGGCACCCAGAACATGCAGCCTGGACTCTCAATCAACAGAAGGAAGAAGGAATAAGGTATTTCCACAGGTTGTCTCTCTCTCGGCTTTTTTCCTCCCACGTGAGAGGAAAATCTCAGAGGGTTTTACCATAAAAAGAGAAGTACACCCCCTGATGTAGGATTCAGGGAAATAGGCCAGGCTAGGCCTATTTCCATGGAAAAGAATTTTTTTTCCTTGAGAGATGAATCTTTTAATCTGCTTTCAGTCTCTAACCTCTATATGGCCAGGTTGGCACATCTGTGTGGCAAAAACTCTCTTTTCCTGTGAGATAAGTCTTTGAATTGTCTTTTTTTTCCCTAACCACTAGGGTTTCCTATCTTTCTTTATCATGGGAAGCAACCAGTCATGCCAATGAAGATCCAAACAGCTGTGGAGGCAGCTCCACTGCAGTCTGGGCACCCATCAGAGAGGCCGGCAGCATACCCCAGGCATATGGAGGAGCCAGAGTGCTGGGCTGGGGGCTTTCTGGGGCCACAGGGAGCCTCGTGGGGACCCAGATGAGACTGTAGTCAAGACTGGGGCCAGGCAGAGCCGGCAGCCACACAGACCATCGCACTTACTGCTCTTTCAGAGGACTTGGGTTCAATCCCCAGCACACACATGGTGGCTGAGAACCCATCTTTAACTCCATTTCCAGGGGAATCCAACACACTCTTCTGACTTCTTCAGCATTGTACAACAGGGGTGCACAAACCTACATGTAGACATTACATTCATACACATAAAAATAAATTAAAAATAAATTAAAAAATAGAAAAAAAAAAAAAGCTGTGTCTCATGTCTTTGAGGTGTGCCAAAAGTGGTGGCACCACAGGGTAGATGCACTTGCCATTAAGAATTGAAGACAGGCCAAACTACTCTCTCTTTTTTTCTTTTTGTCTTTTTACTAAGATCTCAAGTTTTATGTCTGCAGTACAGTTACTCTGGTCTTACTGATTAATTGTTTCTGGTTGTACTTTCCTTTTGGAAGCTTAAGGCCACACAGCGCAGATTTAAAAAAGATTTTTGTTTTCTCAAGGTCAGTTGAGGATCTGGTCCTCAGGCATCTTGGTTTTTTTTGGGGGGGGAAGGAAGGTGGAAACACCTTATTACTTTCAGCTTTTCATTTACCAGTTCCATCCACTCGAGGACAAAAATCAAGTCTTGGTAGACCAAGCTTCCTTTTCTGAAGCATGAGCAGAATTTGCTCTTTATAGTCTAGACATTGGCTGACGTCCCATTAGTTGCTCTCCAAGATCTCCCTGAACAGGAAGACTGGTTACCCACAGTTGCAGGACATTTCAAGAGATGCCTCCATGCATAATCCCATAAGATTTGAACTCTGAGGGCAAGGGACAAAGTTATCCCTCAGGTCCCTGGGCCAAAGTGGTATGGATGTTAAGTATGGTCATTAAGCACCCAAAAAGGCTAAGATGCACCAGCCTATTACATTGCACCTATATTAAAATTGTATCCTTTGGAAACATACTGTATGTTATTTCCACATCATATTTCTTGATTCATATCTTTCCATTTTAATCCCATATTACTCTAAAAGATGCACACATACCCTCCATCATGTACTGAAAACACAAGCTCTGAAAATAAATGTTATATCAGCTCTAAAACCTACTTAGGGATCCACAATGGAAGAGCACGGTTGTCTTTAGATCATGAGGAATATAACATTAACATTCAGTTTGTCTTACAACTAGGTACTTGGTACTAGCATCCACAGATGAGGTATACCATTCGTCTTTTGCTTTTCTGGGATCCTATTACTTCACTTAGCATAAAATCTTCTAGTTCCATCCACTTACTTGCAAATTTCATGATGTCATCTTTCTTTAGCACTGCACAGGATTCCATTGTGTAGATGTACCACATTTTCTCTATCCACTCATCGGTTGTGGGGCACTTGGGTTGGTTCCAGCTCTTCTCTATTGTGAAGAGAGCTGCAATGAACATGGATGTGCAGGTATCTTTGTGGTAGAATGAGTGTGATAGATATATTCCCAGAAGTGGTATGGCTGGGTTAGGTGGTAGGCACATTTTGAGTCTTTTAAGGGTTCTCCATATTGCTTTCCATAGTGGTTGTACAAGTTTGCATCCCCACCAGCAGTGGATGACTATTCCCCTTTCCCCACAGCCTCTCTGGCCTTTGGTATCATTTGTTTTCTTGATCCTTGCCAGCCTTATCCGGATGAGATGATATCTTAAAGTGCTTTTAATTTGTATTTCCTTAATTATTAGAGATGTCGAAGACTTTTTAAGATGTTTCTCAGCCATCTCTATTTCCTCACTTCTGAAGTCTCTGCTACACTCTTTACTCCATGTTTGGAGTGAGTAATTTGTTTTCTTCTTTGTTTTTTGAATATTTTATATATTCTAGGAGTTAATGCTCTGTCAGATGTATCAGCAGTGAAGGTTTCCTCCTACTCTGTGGGTTTTCTCTTCACTTTCCTGATTGTTTCTTTTGCTGTACAGAAACTTTTGAGTTTAATAAGGTCCCACTTGTCAATTGCCAACCTTATTTCCTGTGCAGCTGCTGTCTGATTTAGAAAGTCTTTCCCTATGCCTATGTCGTGTAAGTTGCTGCCATCTTTTTCTTCTATCACCTTCAGAGTTTTGGATTTCACATTGAGGTCTTTGGTCCACTTGGAGTTGTTTTTTTGTACAGGGTGAGAGGTAGGGGTTTAATTTTATTCTTCTACAAGTGGTGATCCAGTTTTGCCAACACCATTTGCTGAAGATGCTCTTTCCTCTAATGAGTCTTTTTGGCCCCCTTGTCAAATATCGGGTGGCTGAAATTATATGTGCTCAAGTCTGGATCTTCAGCTTTGTTCCATTGGTCTACAAGTTTGCTTTTGTGCCAGTCCCAGGATGTTTCTATGACTATAGCCCTGTAGTATATTTTAATGTCTGGTATAGAGATCCCATCTGGATTGCTCTTTTCACTCATGGTTGCTTTGGTTATTCTAGGTCTTTTATTGTTCCATATGAATTTAAGAATTTTTCCAAGCCTGTGAAGAATGTCCTTGGGGTTTTAATTGGAATTGTGTTGAATTGGTATATTAATTTGGGTACAATAGACCTTTTTACTATATTAATTTTTTCCAATCCATGAGCATCAGAGGGCTTTCCATCTTCTGATGTCTTC
Organism: Rhizomys pruinosus; assembly: GCA_009823505.1. Taxonomy (NCBI): domain Eukaryota; kingdom Metazoa; phylum Chordata; class Mammalia; order Rodentia; family Spalacidae; genus Rhizomys; species Rhizomys pruinosus. The sequence continues at coordinate 6,971 of VZQC01000751.1, read as the reverse complement.
AATCTCCTTCTTCAGGAGTTTATAATTTTTGTTGTAGAAATCTTTGGTGTTTTTGGTTAGGTTTGTTCCTAGGAATTTTATTGTATTTGAGGCTATTGTGATTGGGAGTGTCTCTTTGTATCCCTTCTTCAGTTGCTTGTTGTTTGTGTAAAGAATTTTCTAGGTTAATTTTGTATCCTCCCACTTTACTGACACTCTTAATAATTGCCAGGATTTTTCTGGTGGAGTTTTTAGCATCACTTAGGTAAACTATCATATCATCCACAAACAGGGATAGTTTTACTTCCCGTTTTCCAATCAGTATCCCTTTAATTTCCTTTTGTTGCCTTATTGCCCTACCCAGTGTTTCAAGCACCATATTGAAGAGGAGTGGCGGCAAGGGACATCCTTGTCAGGTTCCTACCTTTATGGGGAATCCTTCTAACTTTTCTCCATTTAGGATGATGCTGGCTGTAATTTTTTATATATGGCTTTGATTATGTTGAGGAATGTTCCTTCCAGTTCAATTCCCTCTAGTACTTTAATCATGCAGAGATGCTGGATTTTGTCAAAGGCTTTTTCTGCATCTATTGAGATGATTGTGTGGTTTTTGTCCTTCAGTCCATTTATATGTTGTTTTTTATGTTTACCGATTTTCTTTTTTTAAATTTTTTATTACTTTATTTTTTTCATTTTTTAACAATAAGTAATAATTTATGAGTATGAGCATCCTTCATGTAGAACCAATTTGCAAGGCAAGCAGGTTGTGCCCACAACCTACACAGCCACGAGGGTTCCTACCAATCCGACGGGAGGTTGTATGTTCAATCAAGTTGATCAACTAAGTGTCAGGTACTATTGCTGTAGTGTTCAATCAAACAACGTTCACCCCAATTGCAGACCCTTACAATTCACCAATGCCCATCTTCTGCAGATTGTTCCCTAGGCTTAGAAAAGGGCCACAGGTGGGCGAGAAGAAAAACGTTCTGCTTTCTCTGGAGCTGTTGTTTTTGGACTCTGGTCTTTCTGGCTGTTTCCTATACAGCTGACAGATTTCGTCCAGGAATAAACCTTTCACAAATACGATAATGAAGCACAAGCAATTAGTATATAGCGTTTTAAACAGTACTAATTGTTTATGGTCAGTTTGTCAAACCGAGTATAGACAAAACAGTGTTTGGATGGTATGTTTAATCATGAATTACGTTTTTTTTTTCTGTAAAAGAGGACAAGGGTCTTTTGTGGCTTCTACACATCTCCTATCGCATGTAGAGATGTAAGCTTGTGGCATCATCAGTGAGGTGTGATTCCCTTCCTCAAAGAGAGAGCTAATAGCCAATTAGATTTGGGAGTGTACAGGCATATGGCTGCCACTGCTGCCACAGTATTCCCAGGCAAGTGAGTGTAGTGGGTGCTGACAGAGGACGTCTGCTTGAACTCAGGGACCTATATTTGCTTTATTGGTTTTAAGTGGCCTTCGGTAACCACTCTCTGGTCTCCACGAGACCAGCTGTTAACACTTTCTTTTTTTTTTTTTTTTTTTTTTTAAATTTTATTACTTGCATGGTTTTGTGCATTTTTATACATCATTTTTCCGAATTCAGATCATGCATATTTCCCTTCCCTTCCCCCACCACCCCACCCCATCCCAGATCATAGTGATTTCCCAATAAACCTGTCCGGCATTAGTTGTTTATTTTTTTTTTTATTCATTTTTTAGCTATAAGTGATCAACCATGAGTAATAAGCATCCTCGTGCAAAACCAATTTAGGACTGTTTGCCCAAACCCCACAGTCCCCATTCCAGTGGAGGTTGACAGGTTGTTGTTCAATCAAGTGATCAAATGAGTGTCCAGACTACAATCGCTGTGCGCACATTCTCACATCTAATCCCGCACCAATCCGCAGCCTTACATTCTACTACACAGCCCCCTCTTCGCAATTTGTTCCCTAGGCTTAGAAAAGGGGCACATTGTGTATGAGAAGTAACTGTCCCTCCTCTCATCTGGAGCTGTTGACTTGGATTCTGGTCAATTCTGGCTGTTTCCTTTCATGGGCTGACAGTTTGTTCAGGAGTAACCTTTCGATCCACTAATAAGCACAAGGCAATTAGATATATAGGTATTTAGCAGCACTAATAGTTATGGAGGTTCCTAATTTGCATAGAACATATGTTGGATGATATGTTAACTTCATGAATTTATTTCCCCCTGAAATATAACAGGGTCCTTCACTGTGGCTTATGACATCTCCTCACCGTAGAGGATGTAGGCTTGTGGCATCAGCCATGGGTTATCTCCAAGGAAGAGCCAACAGCCATTTAGAATTCGGGATAGTACAGGCAACTGGCTGCCTCTGCTGGCACAGTAATTTCCCGAGGTGTGAAGTGTACGCGGTGCTGATGGTGGCGTCTTGCTTGACCAGGGAGACCGTCTGTGCTTTATTTTGTTTAGTGCCTTTGTGGAACACTCTCTGGCTATTCCAGAGGCCCTGGTACCTTGCATGTGCGGTCCTCAATAAAATACCGCTCCCATGTTAATGTCAGGTCTTGCAGCAGGTGTCTTATTGCCTTCCTCCTGCAGGTATCCCAACTAGGAGGCAAGGAGCCTTACTTTTGTGGGGCCTGGAACCCCTGGCCAACATCACCCTGGTGATGAACAATCCATTGCTGATGTCAGAGCTCTCTGCATTAATATACTTTGCTAAGGCATAGCCCAAGGGGACTTTAGTAATTGTATTTGGTTCTGACAAGAGTATAATCCGTTTTCACAGTTCTTATGTCTATTAGTCAATTTAAAAGGGCATTTTACCGGGTTTATAAGAGATTACCTCTATATACGTTGTCTCCATTTACCAGTTGGAACAATGACACATCATCGTCATATTTCTGCCTTGTTCTCTGGGGGGGAGCAAGAAAGTCTACTATCAAAACTTTGTTGCACCTAGAGTATAATTCATTAGGACACATTATAGATAGTTGTTACATTAGGATACCACAGAAGTGGTTGATGTTTATGGCAATTGAGGGTTTTCTTCCCTTTCAGTGTTCAACGGGTCAACCTTCCATTGCCCCACTTTATTGGTCATCTACTCAAGGCAAAGCTGATCTTCTATCTTTTCTTTCTCATCGTTAAGTTGGTGAAATATTGCCTGTTGGAACAAACATAAATTTTCCCATAATTAGCTTTTAAGATTTGGAATTGCAGGATTCTGACATAAAGTTTTCATTGTCCTGTCTGTAACCGCCCCCCCCCCTTTTTTTTAAACCCATGGAGTACGCCAGAGCAGTCTGTATTATAACAATAGAACTATAGGGTGGAATCAAGGCACAGATTTCATCAAATTCACCCATGCTGTTTTGGGACTTATATGATTAAACTTGGGAAGCCAAACTTAATTTTTGCTTTAAATCATCTGAAAGAGAATGCTAAAAGGTGATATTGTACAACAGAGAAATTATCGAGAACATTTGTATGTGCCTATCCCAAAGTTATTGCTCTAGAGATTTTGTGTAAAAACAAATGTGGACAAACAGCGAAATTATATCTACATTAGCACTCAGATGTCATTACATGTTTTTTTTTTTCAATCTGTCAACCAATGTGTGTATTTAATATACACATATTTTACTTTTACTAAGTTCTAACCTAAACACCAATGTAATCGTAGGACAGTTGTCTAGGTTGAAACGGGGTATTGCTTGACTCATCAATAATATGCCTTGATGAATATAATCCGTGTCCCTCTCCCACCCATCCCCCCTTCACCAATTACAACCATTTAGTCCATTTTCTGATGCAGTCTTTCTGTTGTTGTTCTTTTTACTATGCATATCCCTCTCCATGATGAAATATTTTATAATCTGGGTTGTTGGTCTAGCATCCACCATATGAGGGGACACATCTTGTCGTTTGTTTTTCTGGGCAACTGTGTTACTTCACATTAACATAATAGTCTTCTAGCTCCATCCAGTTCCTGCAAAGTTCATGATGTTGTTCCCTCTTTACGTGCTGCTAGAACACCATTGTACACATGTACCAATAATTCCTCGAGTCACACTCGCCTCTCAGTTGCTAGGCCAACCTGGGCCTGGTTCCAGCTTTTTTGCTATTGTGAACAGAGCTGCCAATAAACATAGCTGCTGTGCATATCTCTGCAGTAAGTGTGTGAGTCTAGTGGGTATAAATCCCATGAGAGTGGTATGACTGGGTCAAATGGAAGGCTCATTTTTGAGTCTTTTAAGGTTTCCTAAGTCTCAACTGTTTTCCATCAGTGGCTGGTACTAGTTTACAATCACCACCAGCAATGAGAAGTGTTTCCCCTTTCCCCGAAAAACCTCTCCAGCATTTGGTATCATTTGTTCCTGTATCCTAAGGCCAGTTTTATTGGAGTAGGTTGATGATCTCAAAGTGGTTTTTAAAATTTTGCATTTCCTTAATTAACCAGAGATTGGACTATTTCTTAAGTGTTTTCTCAGCCATCCTAATTCCTCCTCTGTGAAGTCCTCTATTCAGATCTTTTTGCTCCATCTTTTGAGTGATTATTTGGATTTTCTTTCTTCTTCTTGTTTTTGAGTACTTTATTGACTCCTGGAACATTAAGCTTTGTCAGATGTACTGCTGTGAAGTTATTCCCTCCCATCTGTGGGTTTCTTCTCACTCAGCTGTATTTCTTCCTTTGATGTACAGAAGAGCTTTGTGGTTTAATGAGGTCCCATTTGTCAATTTGTCGATCTTATTTCTTGTGGAGCTGCTGTCTGATTTAGAAGTCTTTCCAACCCTAGTGTCTTGAGTCGCTGCCAAGGCTTCTCTTCCTATCACGACTCCAGAGTTGGGGTTTCATGTTGGGTCTTTGGTCCATTGGAGTTGACCTTTGTACAAGGTGAGAGGTAGGGGTTAATTTCATTCTTGCTACAAGTTGTGTCCAGTTTTGCAACGCCACTTGCTAAGATGCTGTCTTTCCTCCATTTTGTATCTTTTTGGGGGCCCCTGTCAAATATGAGGCGGCTGACTTGTAAGAGCTCAGGTTTGGATCTTCAATTTATCCATTGGTCACTGGTCTGTTTTTGTGCCAGTCACCAGCTGTTTTTATATGACTATTATGCCTGTAATTAGTTTGAATGTGGTATAAAAGCGTCCCCCCCTGTAGTGCGTGCTTTCACTCAGGATTGCTTTTGGCTACGGGTCTTTGTTTTTTCCAAATGAATTGAAGGATCTTTTTTTTTTCCAAGCCCGTGAAGAAAACTCTTGGGGATTTTGATTGGGATTTGCATTAAATCTGTACACAGTTATTTTGGGTAGGATGGACAATTTTTTACTATATTTATTTTCCCCGATCCATGAGCATGGGAGAGTCTTGTCCCATCTTCCTGATGTTTCCTCAATTTTCCTTTTTCAGGGTTTGAAAATTTTTGTTGTAGAATCCTTGGTGTCTTTTGGTTAGGTTGTTCTAGGTATTTTATTGTTTTTGCGAGATGTGAGTGGGAAGGTCTCCTTGAGTCCTTCGTCAGTTGCTTGTTGTGGTTTGTAAGAAAGGCCTGAGTTTTCTTATTCTAGAATTTATTTTGTATCCCTGCCACTTCCCAAACTCTTAATATATTCCGGAGTTTTCTGGTGGAGTTTCTTAGCATCCCTTAGGTGACAATCATATCATCACACAAAAAGGATAGCTATTCCTCTTTCCAATTAGAACTCCTTCTAATTTCCTTTTCTTCTTTCCTTAGTGCCCTGCAAGGGTTTCCAGCCACTAGATATTGAAGAGGAGTGGTGACAGGGGGCAGTCCTGCCGAGTTCCTAATTCAAGGGGAATGCTTCGTCATTCCCCATTTAGGATGATATTCGGCTCGTGGGTTCCTGTATATGGACTTTGCGGATTACACATTGAGGAATGATCCCTCTAGGCAAATTTCCCTCCAAGTCAGACTTTAAGCATGAAAGGATGCTGGATTTTGTCAAAGTGCTTTCGCCACAATTGAAATGAGGGTTGGTGTTTTGTGCCTTCAGTCCAGTTGAATCTAGTTTGATGATGTTTATTGATTTTCGTATGTTGAACCATCTCCGCATCTCTGGTATGAATCCAACTGGTATGGTGGATGTGATATTCTTGGAATTGTGAGTCTGTATGCGATTTGCCAGAATCCTGTTTAGAATTTTGGGCATCTGTGTTCATTAGGAGATGGGGTCTACTAGTCTCCCTTTTTGGTTGTTATCTCCCTGGTTTTGGTAGTAGCGTATGCGGCCTCATAGAAGGATTCTGGGAGACGTCCCTCGTTTGTATTCCTTCTGAACAATTTTAAGTAGTCAATGGTTGTATGTCTTTTTGAAAATTTTATAAACATTCTGCCGTGAATACATTCCGGGCCTGGGCATTTTTTGGTTGGGGACTACTTATAATACATCATTCGATTTTCTCCTTCCTTACTTTGGTCTGTTTAGGCTGTCAATTCTTTCTTGGTTCAGGCGTGGTGATTCTCCAGATTTTCAGATATTCATCCAATTTCTCTTAGGTTTTTCAAACTAGGTAGAGTTATAAGTTTTGAAGTAGTTCCCGATGATTGTCTCGGATTTTTTCAATTGTCTGTTGTGATGTTTCCTTCCCTTTCATCACTGATTCTGTTGATTTGGAGTTGTTCCTCTCTTCTTGTTGTTAACTGGGCTAGAGGTCTGTCTATCTTGTTTATTCTCAAAAAAAAAAAGAACCCAGCTTTTGGACTCATTGATTTTTTGTTGGTTTCTCTTTGTTCTATTTCATTGATCTCTGCTCTGATTTTTGTTTTTCTTTTGCTGTCTTTATTATTTTTTTGTTCTCAAGTTTGCGCATTTGCGTTGTTTTCCTTTTAGGGGGGTTTTTTTTTTTTTTTTTGTTTTTGGGCCTTTTCATAGGCTTTTTATTTGAGATCTGTATGAGCAACTTAGAGCTATAAACTTCCCTCTTAGAACTGCTTTTAAAGTATCCCCCATAGATTTGGCTTTGTGTTTTTAGCATTGTCATTT
>VZQC01000749.1:1813834-1931675 GCA_009823505.1 Rhizomys pruinosus | reverse complement strand
GCTCTCTTCTCTCCTCTCTCTCTTCTCTCTCTCCCTCTCCTCCTCTCTGCTCCTTTTTCATCTTATCATTTCCACTAACGTATATCTTCCACAGCTGTCACATCACACTTCGAACTATTACCCCATATCTGGCCCAATTCAAATGAACTGAAACCTGAACACTATGACCCAATAAATATTATTCCCCTAGCTATGTTTCAGACATTCCAATTTTTATTTTCTTTTTTCATTAAATATCTTTATCTGATCTTTGATTCGATACATTTTCAATTCATTCAGCTTATTGCCTTCCTCCCCCCCATCGACCCCATCCCGATCTGCATTCGCAAACTTCCTGCATCTTATCTTCTCAGTTTTTTTTTCCATTCTCTACCTTAAGTGATAATCCACATTCGAGTCAAGCACTCCTTATCATGCAAACTATCTTCGGTGTTCTCTGTCCCAAACACCTATGCCTCCATCGTCCATGTGGCGAGTTGTTCAATAAGTGACTCACAGAGTTGTCAACACATTCTGTAGTTTCATCCTCACCCCATACAAGCCTACATTTCTACCAGCCCCTCTCCGCAGTGTCCCTAGGGCTTGAAAGGCCGTGAGAAATAAAACAGTCCCCTCTCCTGGAGCTGTTGACTTGATGGTCCAACTCGTTTCCTTCAGGTAATTTTCCGACAAACCTTCATCCTACTAATGAAGAAAGTCAAAACACCATTAAGCAGCTAATATGGTAGTTACTTTCTCCCCCATGTTTGATATTTTAATCATGATTACAATCCCCCTGTTTAAATTACAGCGTCTTACCTTGGCTAAAGCTCGACGAAAGAGGGAGCTTTTGGGCCACAGATGTGCGAACACTACAATGAGGATATCAGGCAGGAGCGCTCGCACAGTGCACGTGAGGTGTAGCTGGTCTGATAGGATGGAAACCATACGCATATGTTAGTGCCTTGGACACTCTCTCAAAACAAAAAAAAAAGAAAACAAGATCCAGCAAAAAGCAGGAATGCTGCATCATCAGATCCGTCGAAGAGAGGTAACTGAGAATTGCCCCGCGGCTATGAGAACGTCCACAATCCTCTGATAATTTTAAGGAACCTGCAAAATTAAAAACACGCCGGCAGAGTATTCACCCACTCAATTAAGATCTTTGGCTCAGTACAGGAACACGAATATACCAAGTTGCGTGGAGAGGGTGTCTGCAATGGGAAAATCTTTTTAACTTTACAGCCTTGCGTTGTGAGTGCGGGAGAACCTTTTATAGAAACGCTCTATTTCGAAATAGCTCGCATCTTGACACCAGCAAACCACCTTCCTTCTAGGATCATTCCACAATACAACACATCTCTCTTATCATAAGATGATCGTAGCCCACAATGCGAGGGTATGCACTCCCGACATTTCCCCACCGAATGTTGCTCACGAGACAGAGCTGATCATGTGTCTCAAGGTGACGCCGTTATAGTATATTAATGATCTAAAAGTGTTGGGAATCAGTGTAGATCCAAGTATGAATAAATTTATATGTTATGGAATCTGACTTTGGTTTTATTTGTATATTTGCTAAGGTTTTTTGTTCCTAGGTATTTTTATGATTTGAGGTTATTGTGATTGAAAAGGTCTCCTTATACTCTTTCTCCAGTTGCTTTGTTGGTAGTAAAGAGAAGGCTGGACTGATATTTTTAGATCATTATTTGTATCCTGCCACTTCTTAACTGAAGTTCTTAATCATTTCTAGGAGTTTCCTTGCGGAGTTTTTAGCATCCCTTTAAGTAAACAATCATATTATCATTTATAAAAAAGGATGAGCTTGATCTTCCTCTTTTTCCAGATTTACAACTTCCTTTTTCTTGGCCGTTAATTACATTGTCAAGTGTTTTCCAAGCACTAGTATTGAAAAGGAAGTGGTGATCAGAGTGCAGACGTGTGGAGTTCCTACCGTTTTATGGGAAAACCCTCTCGTCATTTCCCCATTTTTAATGGGATTATATCTGAATTGTTGGGTTTCCGCAACCACTCGCTGAATTAAATTACATGGAGGAATGATTCCTCCAATCCAATTCCCTCTAGGACTTTAAACTTTTTGAAGGGATGCTGGGTTTTTGTCAAAGGTTTTTTCCGTGTCAGTTGAGATGATGTGGTTTTTGTCTTTCAGTTCCTCTATATGTTTTATGATATTTAATGATCTACATATGTTGAGCCAAATCCCTGCATCTCTGGTATAAAAAAAATGACATGGTCATGATGGATGACCTTCATGTGGGTCTGTATGCAATTTGCCAGTATCCCTGTAGAATTGTGGCATCTGTGTCTATTACGGGACATGGGGTTCTATAGTTTCCTTTTCTAGTCCTGTATCTATGCGACACAGCTAGATAATTTATTGTGAATAGCATGACATGAGCTGGGATCTCAATTTCAAAAGAAGGGAATTGAGAAAAACTCCCTTCTTGTTTCTATCGCTTCGTAAAGCACAACATGGAGTTGAGAGATGGGTTCGTTGAGAGTGACTATTTTAGAAATTTGTATATAGATATGAAGTCGTGCCAGCAGTCTCAATATAGTATCTGTAGCCGCATGAGATTATTTTTGGACAAAATTGTATTATCTTTATTACCATGCTTCAATTCTTTCACTCCATACTCAATATTGGATTCTATTGTAGTGCTGTGATCTTTCTTGTGGTTGAGACCTTTAATTGACGAAATTCCCAAGCACAGTATCAGATTATTTATATCATACCATTTTGTTCATAGTTTCTCCAATAAGCGTTGAGAAGGTTATAGGTATAGGGTATTAGATATGATAGTTCTGTATGATTTGCATGGGATGCTTTTTACAGTAAGATAGATATTTGCGCCTTTCAGCTACACCAGATTACTATTGATTTGGAAGTTGCCATTCCTTCTTCTCTCTGAATTGGTATAAGCTGGGCTATGAATTTTGGAAGGTCTATTTATCATGCTTATTCTCTCAAAGAACAACTTGTTATATTCTATTATTGGTGTGTCATATGAGGGGTATCAAATCCAATTTGTGTTCTGTAAATTTCCTATTGATCTCTGTGTTTCTTCTCTTATAGTTATTTAATTCCTTTTTTTCAGCTCGCCATTATTGAATGTCTAACGTGACTTGTGTCTGCCTCCTACTGTAGGGGGGTTTTATTCCTACGTTTTGCTGGCCACTACTCCAATCTGCCTTATTTCCAGCTTTTTAGTCATACTCAGATGTGTTATTAGTTTTTTAGCATTCACTTTATGGCTTTTTTTTTTTATGAATAATTTAAATGTAACGGCTAGTTTGTATGGAATATTAGACATATACTAAAAATTCCATTCTTAGGATCTGGCTGTTTTACATGTATGCATTCCCAATTATCAAACCTCTTCTAAGAATAAATTATAATATTCTATTGCAGGAGTGTTTATCTGACTCAAGAAGAGTATGAGTACGTATAATAAGTCATTCTGCTGTTATATATCTTGAAGATCATTTTTCTCTTACTCTCTTAACTATAAACTGAAATCATATTGCATATGTGTTTTTTTTATGACTCGAATTTATGAGCGAACTTATGGTGGTACTTCGCTCAACCTAACATAGGTCCCAAGCTAGCCATGGATACTCTCACTCATGTAAGACCTTCATCCGGCGTGTACTGGCCTTGAGATCTCATCAAATCTTGTATCTTGAGCGCTTCCTTGTCTAACTACCTATCCAAAATTTAAATAAACGCTAGAGGAAAATGTAGTGCTAAATGTGTTTGCCGTCTACCAACCGTAAATTGCCGTCCAAGTAAAATCAAACGACTCTACTCCTCATGACATAACAAGTGTAGAATGTAGTCAGAGATCTGATAATTGCCCATCCATAGTCCCCTGTATTCATCACCACCTCCGTAGTAAATGCTAGCATTTTAGCCCACCATAGGTTCTCTTGCTCTTGTTGCTTTATGTACTGCCAACCAATAACCTTCCATATGATATTACTGATGAAGGGTTAACCGCTTGTGGTAGTGGTGGACTGATTACCCAGAATATTAACTGTTCTGTAATTACCATCAACAGCGATATTTTGTCCTTATTTTTCTATACCTCTGGTTCTTGTGCCGTAAGTCATCTCAAATTATACTTATATGAAAAATCAAAGAACTATGGAAAATTTTGTGGGGAGTGTTTTCTGTTTTCTCACTCCATATCCAGTATTCTCGACAGTCCCTATAGCTGCTTTCATGTGTAATATATGTTAGTGCGAGTTCCATGACCTTATAGTGGCATTGAAAAAGATATTGCCCGCGAAATGATTATCCAGTCTATTATTATCACAAGTTGTAATGATATAAGACATCCACCATAATATCTCTTGAGATTCTTCTCTTTTCTCTATAACCTCTATGATTGAAAGAGGTTTATCTTTCAATAGTCGTCCCATATTTCTTTGGTATGTTCCAGTTTTTGTGTATTTAAAAATTTTTCACAAGATTCTGTATTTGACGCTTGTTTAGTTGGCTCTGTTGTTATCTTCCAGATCTCCTATTCTTTGTTCTGCTTCCTCCCATTCTTATTCTGGAAGCCTCTTCCTTTCCTGTTTCTTGCGTGTGATTGAAGAAGTAATGGCTATTTTCTTTTTTTCGATTCTATTCCTGTGATTTCTTTATTATATCAATTTCTTTGTGAGAGTCCTCAATGCTTCTTTTGTGCTCCTTACTTTCGTTGAGTTGGTCTCCTTTAATTCAAGTATCTACCTTCCTTAGAGTTTAAGTTTCCTTAATACCCTCTAGTTCTTCTGGAAGTTTCAATTCACCTTGCTATTAGTTCTTCTGAGTATTGTCATTGTGATCCCTCTACCTGGTCCTTTATGGAAGCTTTTTATTTCTCTCTTATTACTCTAAATTCTTCTTTATTTTCTTTTAATTACTTGCATAGTCTAGCTATGTCTTCCTGTGAAATCCATCGCTCTCTGCGGGTCTATCCTTCCAGGGCTGGATCCCGATTGTGTAGTTATCTCCGACAGAGAATGCTTGTAGATGCTTGTGCAGAATTATACCTGCACCATATTTCTCCATTTTTGTCCACTTTTCGATATCCCACTGGCATTGTGGGTTTTCCACTTTTGTAGATTCATAATACAAAATGTCCTTTATCATAGATGTGTTGAAGGCTGAAGGCTTGTTTTTGGTTTATGAGCTTTGTCTCCTCTGCTGAATGAAAATTTTTTTTTTCAGCCTCATCCTTGTTAATGGATGCCCTGTTGATCTTCGTGAGGTCTCTAAGGCGTGTTCACTTTTTCCGTCTTATATAATCCCCGAGAAGTCTAACGTCCCTCTTCCCTTTCATCTCTGAGGTTCTCCAAAAAAAAATCCACTGGATACTCTCTCCTCAATATCAGTTGTTGGAATGCCGACTGTACCTGCACCCTAATGTACCTTGTCTGATAGCGGCACTGGCTCTGTCTCCGGCCCTCCAGGTGACTGAACCTAGCCCCATGCCAGTCGAATCCTGCACCTCCCCAGACACTAAACAGGCCCTAAACTACTCTGGGCACCTGAACGGACCTAGATCCAGACCCTTCCGGCGGCAAGGAAGAAAGTGGCGAACCCTGCCTGAGGCACCCACACAGCTCCCTATGTAAGGGCTTTAGGACTCAGCTACCCTAGTAGAACCCGACAGCTATCAAGCCCCTTTCCACTAACCAGCGGAATCAAATTGTACTACGAGCCACGACCAAGGCCCTTGATCATGGTGTACTAAGTTGAATTTACCTTCTTCAGGAAATGGCGAAATTCCGCCTTCGAACTTTCCTCAATCTATGTCACATCTCCAGAGTTGATCCTACCATTGCATTTTATGAATCATGCGAACCTGAGCCCCCCAAAACCCTATTGATCCAATGCACTAAATAAAAAGCACTCTGAAGCAACCAGCGACCCAGAACCCAATACGAGTCTCCTAATTTAACAAAGAACCATGATTTACATGAAAGTTGACTAAGATCATTTTTTTCCTTGTGTATTATTTGAGATGCTCTTTCTTTATGATATATTACATACATTCATATCTTACTGCCAATATTCAAGTTCAGCAACATATCCCTGTTTCCTTCCCCCACCACCCTACGCAACTAAATGATCCCATCCCAGTATCAGACAAGTTCGACCGATAAGCTGTCTGCATTAAACTATTCTCTTTGTTTTTTATATTGTGTTTCCTCCTTTGTTGTTTTATTTTCTTTAAAATGAGTTCATATAACTCTATAAAAACCCCCCCACAAGGTAAGCCGCAAATAGTTTGAAATCATAAGAAGAGATGCTTACCTCCTTCATAGGATGCAGAAGAATAACATATGAGATATGCTTTTGAATGAATGTCGATCGTCTAGACCATAACTTAGGAACGATCTTGTAAGTTCACTACGAGGTCGACACTCTCCTAACCAAAAAGACAAATCATGCGTTCATCCAATAATTATAAAGTCAATTGCTTTACTAGGTCTTTAGTTGAGATCTAATAGTCGTAAACTAATCACCACTAGGACGATGGGGGGTAAAATACGGAATTGAATCTCTATTTCATCACGTACTCAACACAACAGGTGAATATGAATGAACATAACCTCCGTGCTTTGATTCAAGACTGGTGTGTCATCTTACATGCAAGTAAATATAATTTAACTCACAGGAGAGCTCGTCATCATCAGCCAAGGATTACTAATACTAAACCAAGGAGATGTTGTGCACAGAGGGAACCAACCGCCCTCTAACCCTCACCAAATTAAAAAAAAGTAAAGGCTTTCTTTGAAACTTGTGATAAGAAACTGCGACCTATTCCATGCAGAAAGATAAATGTCGAAGGAGAAGGGCGTAAGGCCCTCAATTTGTCGAACGACAACTGATGCAAGCATGGAGAGAGTAAACCCCTGAGACCCTCACTTTGCAACGTTGTACATGCCTTGGTCGCAATGGCAAATATCCAAGAGATGACAAAAAGGCCACCCTAAACAATAAAGCAAACAAATTGAGTCTCCTTGAAAGCAAGCATACAGCGATACAGTAAAGCGACAATTCTTCACCTATGCTCTGGGACAATTTACCTATGCAAGCAGATGGCCCAAAGCCACAGTCTGAACCCATAATTATCCCAAATCTAATAATGATCAATATAATAGCTCTTTCTCCGTTGTGAGTTTAGGGAAATAAATTCAATGTAAATTTAAACCAGGAAGACACTTTCACATCCTCTTACGTGAGTTAGGAGGAAAGTAATAAATTACCCGACAAGCCATCCAGTAATATACCCTTGGTCATCTATTAATCAGAAACAAAAGTCTAATTTCAATAAAGGGACCTCTAGCATACCATCCAAACCATTCATGTGTCAATCACTACCCAAAAGTAACTACCGATAATAATAGTAGCTGATTGTAACATACCAACTAATATACCCATTCCAATCCTGCTCTAGGTCGCCGATAGTAGGATTGAAGTTTATTCCTGAGCAAACTGTCAACCCATGAAAGGAAACAGCCCAGAAGCTGAATTCAGATGTATCCATAATACAAACATCTCCAGAGAAACGAGTAGACTGTTTTGTTTCCTCATACTACCTGTGCTCCGATTTCTCTAAATAGACCATAAGGTGATACACATCGGTGGAACTGTAGATGGTGTACTGGTTAGTGTTTCACCATTCACCTCAGAATAGTCACAGGCGCTTGTATCATTCTTGTCTTTATGATTCTCCAAACTACTGGACTCTTCTTCCACAGATGTGTGAATGTCGGGAAACTTACAAGTAACGGATTAGGTCGGGACATATATAGATGACAAATCGAGCATGATTACATAATCCTAACCTCCACCAGATACTGGATGGTTGTGATTTTCGGTTAGCCAATGGGCATGTGTGGTTGGATAGGCTTCTGATGCAAAATATTTTGTTACTTTAAGGATGGTTTGTATCTCATAACATTACTTATTTGTTAAAAAGAAGAAAAACACTCCCTCCATGTTAACGTCAGGTCTTCGGCAGCAGGGTCTTATTCCTTCTCCTCCTGTCAGGTATCCCAACTTAGAGGCAAGGAGCCTTACCTTTTTGTGGGGCCTTGGATCCCCTGGCCAACATCACACTGGTAGAACATCCATTGCTGATGTCAGAGCTCTGATGATATATTTTTGCCTAGTGCATAGCCCAAGGACTTTAGTATTATATTTGGTTCTGAACAGTTCTTACATTCAGTCAATATTTTCAGTCATTAGTCATAAAGAAAGCAGTTTTTAAACCGGTTTTATAAGAGATTACCTCTACAATAGTTGTCTCCAATTTACAGTTGGGGAACGACTCATCATCGTCATATTTCTTCCTTTTCTATGGGGAAAGGCAAGAAAGTCCTAATATCAGAAACCTTTGCTGGCACCTAGAAGGTAAGTTTCATTAGGACTCATTATAACTAGTTGTTACATGTAGGATCCACAGAGGGTTCGATGTTTAATGGCAATCTGAGCTTTTCTTCCTTTAATGTTCGAAACGGGTCAGCCTTTCCGTTGCCACTCTTTTGGTACATCCTACTCAATGCAAAGCTGTATCTTTTCTTTCTCAGCCGTTAAGTTGGTGACGTTTTGCCTGTTGGAACAACAAACTTTTTTCCCATAGTTAGTTTTAAGTTTGAATTGCAAGGGTTTGATGAAAAGGTTTCATGTCTCCTTCTGTATCCCCCCCCCCCCATTTTTTTAGCGTGTTGAGGTCTCCAGAAGATAGTTGTATTATGCATGACTATAGGGTGGAGTCAAGGCACAGATTCATAAATTCACCCATGTTGTTTTTGGTGACTATATATGATTTAACTTGGGAAGCAAACTTAGTTTTTACGTTAAATCATCTTAAAGAGAATGCTACAAGATGATACTTACTACAGGAAAATTATAGAGAATTATTTGTATGTGTCTCAATCAAAGTTCTTGCTCTAAGATTTATGTTAAAGCAAATGTGGGCAACAGCGAATTATATCTCCATTTAATTCAATGCATTAACATTTTTATCAGATTCGTAGGAACCAATGTTGTTTAATATACACGTTTCCTTTTCTAAGTCCTAAAACACTTATGTGTCCTGTAGACGAGTAGGTCTAAAGGCGAACTGGGTACTTGCTGAGCTCACGTCAATTAAATAGGCCTTAATTGAATATACAATCCGTGTCCCTCCCCACCCATCCCCCTTTCCAATTCACCATTTCAGCTCCATTTTCTGATGCAGTCTTTCTGTTTGTTCTTTTACTATGCATCCCTGCTCCATGAGAAATATTTATATCTGGTTGTTGGTACTAGCATCCACATATGAGGGACACCATTTTGTCGTTGTTTTTTCTGGGACTGTGTTTACTTCACTTACATAAGTCTTCCACTCCCATCCATTTGCCTGCAAATTTCATGATGTTGTCCCTCTTTACTGCTGACATATATCCATTGTATACATGTACCACATTTCTCTATCCACTCATCAGTTGAAGGGCACCTGGGCTGGTTCCAGCTTTTTGCTATTGTGAAAAGAGCAGCAAAAACATATCATGTGCAGTGTATCTCAGTAAGTTGTGTCTTGTGGGAAATATACCCAGAGTGGTATGACTGGGGTCAAATGGAAGCTCATTTGAGTCTTCTAAGGTATCTCCACCACGCGTTTCCACAGTGGCTGTACAAGTTTTAAATTCCCAACCGCCAAGGATGAAGGTGAATGTTTCCCCTTTCCCCACAACCTCTCCAGCACTAGTATCATTTCGTGTTCCTGATCCTAGCCAGTCTTATGGAAGTAAGTTGATATCTCAAGTGGTTTTAATGTGCATTTCCTTAATGATCAGAGATGTTGAACACTTCTTAAGATGTTTCTCAGCATCTCTAACTCCTCCTCTGTGAAGTCTCTATTCAATCTTTGCTCCATCTTTTGAATGATTCATTTGTTTATTTCTCTTCTTGTTTTTTTGATGAGGAGTGTTACAAAGGCCACTAAACCAATAAAGCAAATATATGGGTCTCCCTGAGTCAAGCAAGACTCCACCATCAAGCACCAGCTACACCTCACCTGCCTGGAAATACTGTGCAGCAAGCAGCCATGTGCCTGTATATCCAAATCTAATTGGCTATTGTCTCTCCCCTTGGAGAAATACCATGGCTGATGCCACATAAGCTTACATCCTCTATAGGTTAGGAGATGTATAAGCCACAGTAAAACCCGTCATATTTAACAGGGGGGAAATTGTAATTCATGGATTAACATATCCAAACATGTGTCTATGCTAAATTAACCTACCATAAAACTATTAGTGCCGTGCTAAATACCTATATATCTAATTGCTTTGTTCTTCATTAGTAGGATCGAAAGGTTATTCCTGGACAAAACTGTCAGCCCATGAAAGGAACAGCCAGAATTTGACCAGAGTCCAAGTCAACAGCTCCAGAGAGAGTGGACTGTTTTACCTCTCAGCCACCTGTGCCCCTTTTCTAACCTAGGGAACAACCTGCGGAAGAGGCGTGGTAGAATGTAAGGGCTGTGAGGGGGTGAATTTTGAAACTACAGCAATGTAGCTGGACACTCATTGTGATCAACTTGATTGAACAAACAACCTGTCCCACCCACTGGATGTGGGGCTGTAGGTTTTGGGCACAACAGCCTGCAGATAGGTTTTTGCATGAAGGATGCTTTACTCATGGATTATCACTTATAGCTAAAATGGAAAAAAAAAACCTGAGAGAAAGATGCAGGACAGTTATGGCAGAATGGCATGATCTGGTGGGGTGGGAGGTGGGGAGGGGAGGAAGGGAAATAAGCCTGAACTGAATTGGAAAAAATGTATGAAAGATGCACAAAGCACAATAAAAACTAATAATTAGAAAAAAAAAAGAAAAATAAAAATTGGAAAAAATTCCTGACAACAATAACTTAGGGGAATAAATATTTATTTGGGGTCATAGTTTCAGGTTTCAGTTCATTCTAATTGGGCAGTAATGGAGTAATAGCTCAGAAAGTAGTGATGACTGACAGCATGTGGAAGATATACAGTTACAGACTAGGAAATATAGAGAATGCCAGAAGAAAGGAGAGAGAAGAGAGGAGAGAGAGAGAGAGAGAGAGAGAAAGAGAGAGAGAGAGAGAGAGAGAGAAAGGTGCTAGAAATAGTGGATAAGGCAACAACTATAAAAGACCTACACATAGAGATCTACTTCTGCCAGGTAGGCACCACCTCCTAAAATAGAGCCATCATCCAGGGAACATACACTTAAAACACGAGCTAGAGACATTTCAAATCAACTCCATAACAAGGACCTTTGGTTTTGCTTTCCTTCTTGATCATCTCAAGGGTGAGTTGTCATTGGGGTTATAGCACAATGCTACCACCTTAGATTTTCCACGAGTGTTGTATCTCATGCTACCCTCCCTTATCATGCCCGATCACTGCTGAATGCATTCTGTCTCTTTCTCACTGCCTCTTTCCCTCTCTGAAATGGTCTCATTTATTCATTGGCTGTTAACTGTATGGAATGGAAGGAGTTTGTCCTGTTCATAAGGATAGCTCTAGTGTTTTTATGACAGTATCTCTGGGGTGTGTAGCATTCTGCCAAATGTCTGTTGAAGGAAAGTTCAGAAGAATGGCTGAAAATATGTCTCTTCATTAAAACTGAGGGTTTCCTTATGCTGGGTTGTATTTTTTTCTGTTAACAGAAAGGAAGGTCATCCATTTCAGATCAAAGGTAGAACAACACTGATCTGGATGATGGGAGATTTGCGTTGGTAGGAAGCTTTCAACTGGTCACAAGTTAGGATAATGAGTAGAAGAAATCCAGAAGAATTCGAAGATGGTAATCATGAGTCTAGAAGGAAACAAAAATCACTCTGCTGAGTGATTTTCTCCAGTGATGTGCGGATACACGGAACAAGACATGGAAAAATTAGAGATGGTTGAGGGCATTGAGGGACTTTTGTAGGTGGTGAAAATATTCCAGAGGCACAAAAGACTCTGGATTACTAGCAAGCATATTGCTGAGTGTCCTAGAGTCAGACATGAGCATAGCATCATCTTGGGAAGTTGAACAAGAAATATTAAAGGTCAGTAGGTTGTAAAAAAGAACTAGGGGGTGAGAGGAATCAGAGAGCGAATGACAAAGGCATCACAACCCTTGCTGATGAGCGACGTGTCTGTGGGGAGAAAGGGATGGGAGGAGCTGCTAGAACAGAAGACTTCAGATTGAATCCTAAAATAGTTTTATTTATTTATTAATCTGTTTGAGTGTATTGCCTGCATTTATGGAATTAATGCTGGGGGGATCGAGAAGAGGGGATTTTGGGACCCCTGAATTGAGTACTAGTGGACAGAAATAGTTTGGTGTTTAGCAAGAGGTCTTGGTGGCCTGTTTGGAACTTTGGTAGCGCATCCACGTCTGGGTACTTAACGTTAAAGACAGTCAGAGCTGCTTAACTGAACACCTATATATCTACCTAGCTCCCTGTAAGCACAGATATTATTGCTTTAAAGGGGGTCTCATTTCTTATGTGTCTTTTGTGTTACGCTATTGCTCACTTGATTTGCGGCTTGTGTGAGTATAAAGATCTCACTTTTACCAAAGGCTAGCGACTTTGACTATGAGGACTCACGCACCTGCATCGGCACGTGGTTAATAGAGAGATTTTGATGGTTGTAGAGCCACCTATTCCAGCCGAGCTAGAGGAGGAAAGAAATTTATCTATACAAGACTATAATGTGATTTGCACCCCTGTTAGCTAAAACTGAGAGTACAAGACATCCAACTCTCATAAATTATATGATATTTATTATTATTTAATTATCGACTTTAGTTTAGACAAGGGCTTCTTAGTCCCAGTCCATTGAACTCACTATGTGCAGAGCATCTAACCTCAGGCCCCACATACCCAAATTCTCCACCTAGATCTCCATGGCAGTTCGCAATCGTCGCCTACCTTGCTAATGCTAAAATCAATTAAGAGTGTGTGCACAACTCACATGTTTCATACATGACATTTAAATCGTTATGATAAAAAAGAAAGAACAGTAAATAATTTAGCTTCTCAGTCAAGTAGAACATAGTGGGAGTGTAACTTCGCCTATAGTTGTAAAATTTTAAGGTATTGACTTTATTTGAACTACTCATTCTTGCACCGCTCTTAGTAGTTTTTAATACATCTAGAGATTTATGAATATAACTACAGTGAACCCTATATTCATTCTACATAATAAAGGAATTGGTATAATAATTGTGCTTTTAGCAAACCACCTAAGTGATATTTGAATCAATATATGAGATAAACTTATAGAGAGTAAGAGTGAATATGCAGAATTGTAAACATGATTTTCTCGCAGCACTATTAGCTATGCTAGTTCTGTGAGACTCTCACATATTTAGTGATTTCTTATATATAGATACACTGATCTTAAAGAAGAAAAGAGAAGTATAAATAAATGCTCCACGACAGTATTAGGGGGTAAAAAAATGGGAACATTGTTAGCCTAAAAAGGTTAAATATAATAAACCACCCAAACTAACAAAAGTATGCATTAAAGAAAGTAATATTATAATAATTGTAATGCAAACAAAAAGTATAAGAAATAAAGCATCTATAGTAGCATTGTTTCAAAGAAAATCATTTTTATAAAAAACTTTTTCTGAAATACATATTGAAAGAAAGAGGATAGAATAACTCCTGCCCCAATTTTGGCAGACTGAAATGTAATGAAGATTAGCATATTTATTAATTTTGTGTTTATAAATCCTGAGTGGTTCTTGATGGCAATAGAGGCTTGTTTTCCCAGAGAGTTGAGTAATATGTTAATACAGGACTGAAACATATCGAACAAATTTATACCAAGTTAGAGGAGACGTTGGAAGGGACAGCAGACCTGAATGAGGAGGGAGTGCTTTCTGGAAGGAGGGCAGCTGTCCAATGGATGTATTCAGAGCCCCTACCACCGGTACTTCCCAGTAAAGAAGTGAGAACTAAGGGAGATGAGAGGGAGCGTCACAGAATTCAGGGCGGGAAAGCAGGATGGAGGAACCTGATAAGTAGGTAGCACCCCACAGGAAGAAGAAAAGCGGTGATTTAAGGTTGGCAATGTATATTTAAGTAGGGGGGACAGCGCTTGGCAAGGAATATATGAGCGAAGGTAAAGAGCAAACAGAAGAAGTACGGCACATCCGTAGGTACCCACCCCAATGGTCTAAGCGAGGTAGGGCAATGAACCCCAAGCGACCACTGGCAAGAGCCTTGGTAACGTTCCCGAATAGCTTTCCATAGCAGAAGGGGGATAGGAAGGAATATCTGGCCACAAAGCTATAGGATTTTTCATATCGTCCCAATCAAGCGAGTCACGGAGGGCAGAATGAGAAAAAATTGAAATGGTGGAGGTTTTATTTTAAAAGTAAGAGAGACTCTCTTGCACTACACACCCACCGAACACACTCATCGCAAGCTTCGACGAATGCACTATCTGCATGCATCAACACAAAATTATTATCTTTTAAATTCACATACGATAATTTATGTTACTAAAGTAGCCTAGGCATGTAATATTAGATTTAGGGCATGATTAGAGTTATGTACAAATAGATGTGGAATAATATAGATAAGCTGATATATATATATCATAGTCGTTTCCAAGTCTTCTGTTTTCCTCGTTCCACGCACTGTGATTGAGCACGCAAGCGCATGAGCCTCACATGGCACGAAAGGCTTCTTAATAAGGATATGCAAGTAGATTTATTTGAGCCTTTAAGTTTGAGCTGATGTTCCAGGTAATTAGAAAGTCCCACCATGGCAGAGGCATAGATGGCAGAAGTGTAGCGGGGCAGGTAGCAGAAAGCACGAGCAAGGCCTTTCGACTTCTCAAAAGCCCTAACAACCCCCACAGTGAATGTGTCTTCTATTCAAACCATTGGCACACCTTCTTGAACGACCTCCCCAACAAGCCACCAAACTGGGGACAACAACTCCAAATACTTGGAGCCTATGGGGACATTCTCATTAAACAAAGAGAGAGAGAGAAAGTGCTAGAAATAGTGGATAGGCAACAACTATAAAAGACCTACACATAGAGATCTACTTCTGCCAGGTAGGCACCACCTCCTAAAATAGAGCCATCATCCAGGGAACATACACTTAAAACACGAGCTAGAGACATTTCAAATCAACTCCATAACAAGGACCTTTGGTTTTGCTTTCCTTCTTGATCATCTCAAGGGTGAGTTGTCATTGGGGTTATAGCACAATGCTACCACCTTAGATTTTCCACGAGTGTTGTATCTCATGCTACCCTCCCTTATCATGCCCGATCACTGCTGAATGCATTCTGTCTCTTTCTCACTGCCTCTTTCCCTCTCTGAAATGGTCTCATTTATTCATTGGCTGTTAACTGTATGGAATGGAAGGAGTTTGTCCTGTTCATAAGGATAGCTCTAGTGTTTATGACAGTATCTGGGGTGTGTAGGCATTCTGCAAATGTCTGTTGAAGGAAAGTTCAGAAGAATGGCTGAAAATATGTCTCTTCATTAAAACTGAGGGTTTCCTTATGCTGGGTTGTATTTTTTTCTGTTAACAGAAAGGAAGGTCATCCATTCAGATCAAAGGTAGAACCACTGATCTGGGATGATGGAGATTTGCTGTTGTAGGAAGCTTTCAACTGGCCTCAGAAGTTAGGATAATGAGTAGAAGAAATCCAGAAGAATTCGAAGATGGTAATCATGAGTCTAGAAGGAAACAAAAATCACTCTGCTGAGTGATTTTCTCCAGTGATGTGCGGATACACGGAACAAGACATGGAAAAATTAGAGATGGTTGAGGGCATTGAGGGACTTTTGTAGGTGGTGAAAATATTCCAGAGGCACAAAAGACTCTGGATTACTAGCAAGCATATTGCTGAGTGTCCTAGAGTCAGACATGAGCATAGCATCATCTTGGGAAGTTGAACAAGAAATATTAAAGGTCAGTAGGTTGTAAAAAAGAACTAGGGGACAGAATCAGAGAGGTTCCAGGAGTCACAACCTTCTGATGAGGACGGCTGGTGGGAGAAGGGATGGAGGAGGAGCTGCTAGAAATGAAGACTTCTAGATTGCATTTCTAAAATAGTTTATTTATTATTTTATCTGTTTGAGTGTATTGCCTGCATGTATGGAATAATGCTTGTGGGGATCAGAAGAGGGGATTGGATCCCCTGGAACTGGAGATATGGATGGTTGTTAGCATCCACGTGGGTGCTGGGTACTGAACTCTGTCTTCTGAAAGTACAGTCAGAGCTCTTAACTGATGAACCATCTCTCTAGCTTCCCAGTAAATTATTTGGGGTGTTTTCTTTTTGTGGTTTGTTGTTATCCTTTGCTCATTTTATTTGGCTTTTTGAGATAAAGTTTCACTTTTTAGCCAAGGCTAGCCTTGGACTAGGGGACTCCATCTGCCTCAGTCTGTTAGGATTATGTGTAGGAGCCACCATTCCCAGCTAGAGAATTGTTTCTATTCAAAATGGTTTGAGGCCCTGTTTTAAAATACAAGACACCATCTCAAATCATAATATTTATTTATTTATTTATTTATTTATTTATTTAGACAGGGTCTTCTTAGTCCCAGCCACCTGGAACTCACTATGTAGACCAACCCAGCCTACCTCAATCTCATGGAGATCCACTGCCTCTGCTTGCTGAGGGCTGGATTAAGGGTGCACACCACAGCAGGCATACAACATTAAATTTTAAAAAGGAAAGAACAGAAAATAATTAGCTTCCAGATTCTAAAGTGGGAGTGTAACTGCATGTGTAATTATATTAGTGACTACTCATTTTTGCACCGCCCTTAGAGTTCTAACTCAGAATTATGAATGACACAGTGAAACCTTATTTCATTCTACTAAATAAGAATTGGTGATAATTTGGTTAGCAACTAGACTGATATATTGCTTCATTATTGAAAAACTTAGAGAGTTAGAAGAAATGGATTTGTTTACTAATTTTGCCACTTTGGCTATGGGCTAGTTTCTGAACTCCAATAAGTATCTTTTTTTACATCTGTAAAAAAGAGAGAGAAATATCTCACGACAGTATTAGGGGGGTAAAAATGGGAACATGTAGCTAAAATGTTGAAATATATAAACCACCAAACTAACAAAAGTATGCATTAAAGAAAGTAATATTATAATAATTTGTAAGTCAACAAAGTACTTAAGAAATTAAAGCATCTAAGTAGCATTGTTTACAAAGTAAATCATTTTTATAAAAACTCTTAATTACATATTGAAAGAGACTAGAAATAACTCCTGCCCAATTTGGCAACTGAAATTAATGAAGAACATATTTATTAATGTTGTTTATAATCCTGAGTTTTTCTGATGGCAAAGAGGCTTTTTTCCCAGAGTATGAGTTATTATTTTAATACAGATTAAACATATTAACAAATATACCAATTCTGAGAGTATACTTGTGTATATGTGTACAGCATACCTGTAATTTATGTAGCTTTTTATCTTCTGAATGAAGTCAGCTTCAATTGTGGAATCAACCATTTTCTATGTCAGTAAATAGATTGAGACTAGGGAGATAGGTCAGTCAGTAAAGCACTTGGCTTGAAAGCATGAGTACCTGAGTTTAATATCCAGTAAAAAGCTGGTGTGGTGGCATGTATATAATTCTGGAAGCTGGGAGGTCAGAGACAAGGGGATCCTAGAGTCTCACTGGCCACCCAGCCTAGCCTATTGGTAAGTACCAGGCCAATGGAGACCTTGTGCTGGGAAACAAGGCATGTTTGTGTCTGAGGAGCCCCAGCTAAGATTGTCATCTGGCCTCTGCACAGGGGTACCTGCTCAAATGCATGCAGGCACACACATGCATGCACTAAAAATGTTTTAAAGCAATACAATTGTATGTCTAAAAAAATCATATGACATATTTTGAGTATATATATATATATATATATATATATATTTGTCACTTTTCTGTTGCTGTGATAGAGCCACCATGACTAAGGGAACTTATAAAAGGAAGAATTTATTTGAGCTTAAGTTTGACTTGATGGTTCCAGGGGAATTAGAGTCCACCATGGCAGGAGGCATGGTGGCAGGAAGTGTTGGGGCAGGAGCAGAAAGCAGAGCAAGGCCTTTTGGACTCTCCAAGCCCAACCCCAGTGATGTGCTTCTTTCAACATGGCACACCTTCTAAGACCTCCCCAAACAGCGCCACCAACTGGGGACAAAATCTCCAAATACTTGGAGCCTATGGGGGACATTCTCATTTAAACAACCACAGTAGCTTTTGTGATATCTTCTTTTCCCTGACCCTTCTTCCCTCCGTCTCTTTTTTTTCTTTTTCCATTTTGATTTTCAAAACGTGTGGTGAACCAAACATAGTATTAGGTGGTATAAGCAGAAGGAAAAAAAAAAAACAACAGAAGAGGTGATTTGTTTATTTATATAAAGAAATGAGGACAAATCTTACATTTTTATAATCTGCTTAAGCAGCAAAAATTAATTTCAAATAGTTCTCTTTGCTGATTTCTTAATTCTTGTGTCCAGTCCCTCCTGCCTTGTTCAATCAGTATCTCAATGGGGTTCTAGTTACTATGTGTGGGAAAGTCCTCTCTTTCTCTACTGTGTGTTATCTAGGCTTTGCTAGTTGGAAGATGCCACTTCAAAGTTGTAAGAATATTTGTTCTGATTATTTCCATCTAGTTTGTCTCTAGCTATTAAGAAGAGGAAATTATGTTCTTTTCCATATTAACTTACTGAAGTCTGGGTTCATCTATCTAGCAAATGAAAATGCTCTTTCCTTGGTGGCTGCTGAGAAAGTTCAGTAAAAAGTCACCCATATTTTCTGCCATGCCATAGAAATTTCCTAAATTAAAGTTGCCAAGATCAGTAATCATGAACCAATTTTCAGTAAATATTCTGGCCTTTAAAAATTGTTGGTATGGAAATTCCCAATTTATGTTTTTTCCTTTAGTTATGTTATGGGAAACATTGCACAGAAACAATACAAATCATTGTACCATTGGTTGGAGTTTAAAGGAAGCAGAATATTAAAATGCTATATATAATAGGGGGAAAACAAGTCAACGGCAGTTTTTGTAACAATGATGGAGGTTTTATTTTTTCCTTCAAGTCAGATATAAAGTAGGAAATGTAATTAAGTAAACTAGGTTAGTTTCCTGTTAATGTTGCCGCCTGGTTCCAAAACCACAGTGCTTTGAATTCTCTTTTATGTTTTTTTCCATCTTCTAGAAGGTTCCCAGATGCCAGACCCTGGCTATGTGGTTCTCAGAGACAGCACTCTGTGCACACTGCCTCCCAAGAGGAAAGTCAGAACTTAATTTTTATCAAGAAATGGAGACAAGTTTCTCGTCTTTATGATCCGTGATTGGTGATCATAAAATAACTCTAGACCTGTGTTTTTTCCTCCCCTGTTGTAAAATGTACATAAGGTCACAGGGGGCAGGAAGCTCATTTCCTGTCTACCCCTGTGCAACTCAGTGTGGGCGTGCTAGTGTGTTCTACTGGCTGGTACTATTGACCAGAAATGGATGCTTCAAGGACTGTCCAGACAAATGGATGTTGTCAAGGGTAAGAGACAGAGATTCCAGATAGCATCAGGCCCTGCTGACCTTGTTGCTCATCTCATTACACCCTCCTTATATTTTGATTTTCAGACACATGGAAATTCATTTGCTGTAGAAGTTGGCAATCTAGAAGCCTCAAGGATATGTGTGGTGATTTTGTCTGTGGGTCATAAGGTTGCAATCTTGTCACTGAACTCATGTTCCAAAGTGGCTCTTTTTTTGGAAGTGGGTGGGAGGATTATAGAAGAGTAGAGCCTGGATGCACACAGGGACCAGAGGCCACTTTTGCTCCAACACCCTCCTCCTGCAATTCCCGTTTGTTTTCCCTCCTCTTCTGCTCTCTTGGGATAGCTTGTACTCAGGCTGATCCCAGTTTACACATTACTTCTGACAAGCAGCCTGGTCCTACATCCCTTAATTTGAGTTAAATATTTGTGTTCTAGATATAAATTGTCCCATTCATCTCTGCATGTATTAATAACCTGGTTTCCTCATTCAAGGAGCCTTATCTGTCTGGTATTACTGGTGCCCGACAGACCTCCTGGATCATAACAGTGACATCAAAATATTGTTAATTGGATGAATGATGAACGAATTTCTACAATGTTTACACCATGTTCAGTGGACTCAGAGTACATTTCTATTCAATTTTGATGCCATATCTACATAAAACACCAGAGTTGCAATGGCAGGGGGAGTATGTAATTTTTATTGTCATCTAAGTATTGATTAGGAGACCTTAAAATGTGATTGTGAGGACTGCAATGACTGATTGAAAATATTAGTATCTATGCATTGATTTTATTATGAAGTCTAAAAGAGAAGGTGCACACGTGATGGTGCCAGTTAATAACGAACGTAGTTTCATTTTTCCTCAAGTGTAAAGTATCTTTTGGCCATGAGCTTAAGTTCGGAAACTGAGAACGGCAGGCTTTTCAAAGTCTGAAGTAAATAGGACATGAACTTGAAGATGGCACAGTAGCTATCTTGCTGATTCTATGTGAGAAATATTGGGGGGACAAGCTCTAGAAGTCTTGTCACTTATGGCAAAGCAGAGGAAATTTCAGCATAGGACCAAGTTCATACTCCTTATAATTATGGTTGAAAATAAATGTTAATAAAGCCTAGAAAGACTGATAAAAATGGACTTGAGCTTTCTTAGTAGATTCTTAGCAGAGGACACGCATTATCAACTTTGAATGAGGCAAAGGCATTATTTTAATAGTTTGTCATACATGTAAACATTTATAAATTTTCAATATAAAGTCATTTCATTGTCATATACATACATATCTAAAGGATAGTTTTCATATATCCTCAGTGCTACTACTAGTGTGAAACTTATCACATGTGTTAATTTCATTCTCCAAGAAGGTCTCTACTAGACTCCCATCTTTGGTCCCCCTATTCCACAAACTTGGTTCCTCCTCTGCTGTCTGGTTCACTGTGTACTGTCTTCTGACTCTTGTTTTGTTCTAGTCCCTTTATCCTCAGTAAATCTGCTGCATCCATTGAAGCAATCACCTCAAAGAGAAGTTGGCCAATTCCTCCTATAGAGAGACATATAGTCAATATAAAATATTTTACATGTGGGGCATATGATATATGTTGCAGCTCTTCAGCTAGGAGTTTATAGCACACAAATAGCTATAGACAATACATAAATGAATGTGGCTATGTGCCAGTAAAACATTTTTATGAGCGATAAACTTCACATAAGTTTCACATGCTCTGGCATATTCTGGACATGGTGGGCCACTCAGAGGCAGCATTGCTCATGGGCTGACTTTGGTTTGCAAACTAGTTTACTAATGCATCTTCTAAGGCATGGATTTAGCAACAACTTGTTTTTACACTTGGGTGATTGCCTCACCTGCTATGACTACTCCTGGCTTAAACTCTATAATAGTTGATATTTATTTTGTGTGATCGATGCTCCACTGAGCTTGTGAATCCTGGAACGGAACTTTCTATGTGGTTGGCTGATCTCATATTTCAGGTTCTGCTCTCATTTGCATAGTGACGACTCTTAGCAGCATTGGGTTTGGGTTTCCAGTAGGACTGGGATGAGGGTAAGTGCAGGCCAAGCTCCTTTCTTTCAAGAGTATCATTTCCAAATTGCACATACTGCTCTTGCTTCCTTCCACTGGCCTAGAATTTATTTGCAAGGCCAGTTAAGAAAAGCTAGGAAATGCATTCCTTAGGTTTTGCATTGCTGTGCCCAGTTTAAAATAGAAAATGCTTTTAGAAGGAAGAAAATATATGGTGAGAAGGTGACACCCAGAAATATCTGCCCTTAGTTTTCCCGAGGAATTCAAGAGAAAAAAATTCTTGTTCTGTTAATCCTCTTTGTTTGCTTATTCCAGTCCACTTTCCCATGCCTTACTGATTTGAATCTGTGTTCTAGTTTTCCACATATCTGATAGTTCACAGGGCAAAGCTTTCTCCTGATTTTAACAGAGTTCCCTTTTTATACTGGAGTGCCTGATTTGCTTTAATTCCACTTGGCAAAATGCCCATGCTTTTTCCAAGCGCATTCTGATGTTGACTCTTCTCATAACTCTTTCTTTAACTTTCATTGTGTATTGTATTATCTCATGCTAGAATATGAGCTGCTGTCAGCAATAGCAAAATCTCAGTCTGTGTTTACTGGAAGATTGACTAATAGGAAGCTCTCACCCAGCATTACCCAGCTAGATTTCACTTCCTTGGGGAGTTGATTGGATTCCAGTGAAACAGGACAGAGAGAAGTTAGGGAACAGAAAGATTTGTTGAGGGTCCTCTGGTTGAAAAGAAACAAAATTCAATCCTCAAATTGGAAACAAAATCCAATCCTCAA
Organism: Rhizomys pruinosus; assembly: GCA_009823505.1. NCBI lineage: Eukaryota > Metazoa > Chordata > Mammalia > Rodentia > Spalacidae > Rhizomys > Rhizomys pruinosus. The sequence continues at coordinate 1,909,256 of VZQC01000749.1, read as the reverse complement.
AACCAAAACAATGTCATATTAAACAGAAACGAGACAGCAGAAAATAACAGAAGCATCAGAGAATGAGGAAGAGGGCATGGGGCGCAGATGCGGAGGGCACTCACAACACGTGCCCCCACACTGATGTGTTCAGGCCTTTTCATTTCATTTTAGAACTTCTGGGAGAAAGAATGTGTCAGTACAGCCAGAATCAAAGACCACCACGTAGGTAGGACATGGCAGAATATGCCAGTGATCCTAGTAATAAGTTAGCACAGAGTAGATGAGCGGCAGTTCCTCTAAGAAAGTAGATGTTTCCCTTATAATCCAAACCAGGAGCTTATCATAAAAGTTTGGGATAACGGTCCATGTTTCTGCCCTACACAGCTCCTTGGAGATTCTGCTGACTGGGTTGCAGAGCCAGCAAACCAGGCTTGAACCTGCACTTGTGGTGTGGGTGAAAGCTGGACGTGCCGGAGGCTTTCTCTCCTACAGTCTGCCCTGTGAGTCCTGGGAAGAGCAGAAGGGAAGGATAACAAGGAAGAAAAACATGTTTGACATTCTAAGTAGGAGAGAGAAATGTATGCATTTCTGTACAAGGATTTCTGGATCTAACTCTGAATTATTGATTAATATTTTCCATTGGTTAATTTTCCTTACAAAGGAAATAAGGAGCATACTGAGTCAGTGGAACAATTTACTGTAAAATTTATTTTTACCCAAGAGAAAAGAGGAAAAAAATAATAACCTCATTAAAATTGACAAAATATTGACTTTTAAATAATTTGAGCCTAAAAATGGTATCAAGGCTGGATAAAACATAAATTTGGGCAGGAAGATAATAAGAAAATATGAGATCTGAATTAGTAAGATTAATGAGAAAAAGTCTAAACAACAAACAGCTAGAATACCTTGGAGAGTGAAAGAATATTAGTCATAAAAGCTTTGGATGGGAGCCAATTATCCTGAGGAAAAGTGTAAGCACATTCTTAGGACTTTGGATCAGGTACTGTTATCTGTCAGAACTTATCTGCAACAGCCCTCACAGGTATGGCAAGGGAGCGGGTGACTACCCCAAAGAAGCTACACACAATTATACACTAGATCCACCAGCATTTGGGGAATGAAAGGAAAAATGTGCCCCAAGCCTTCTATTTAGGGAGAGGTCTAGGCCAGGAAATTTGAAGCTCATAAATTATTGAAGAAAGGAAGTGGGTCTAAGATGGGTCTACCAGAACTCCAGTCCACTCTAAGTGGAACTATGGGTTCAAAGACATATCTGTAGCTGTGACCTTGAGGTTCGTGATCTGTGATGGAGCATATTTGTGATAAAAGTGAAAAAGCGCACAACACCCTCTTCTTACCCAGAAATCTGGGGTCTTTTGGATCTATGATCCAAAGATGAGAAATTCAAGACTAAGAAGCAGTCATAATTGTCCTTAACAGCTGTGACAGTAGACAGACTCTAGATCACTGCAGATCACTGGTTAAAAACAGCACCCATTAACACAGCACTGCGTGCATCAAAACGAATCAGAAGGAACAAGGCAACTATTTCAACTTAGTTTTTTTTCCCAAATTTTACAGAGGTGTATACATCAATTGATACAACTGAACTTACATCAAGAATCTGAAATGAGGGGCTGGAGTGATGTCCTAGCGGTTAAGAGCGCCGATTGCTCTTGCAGAGGACCTGTGTTCGATCCCCAGCACCCACATGGCGGCTGAGAACCGTCTTTAACTCCAGTTCCAGGGGAATCTGACACCCTTTTCTGACCTCTGCAGCTTTGCATGACATGGGTGCACAAGCTTACACGTAGACAGTCCATTCATACACATAAAAAATAAATACAATTAAAAAAAAGAATCTGAAATGCAAGTTTATTTAAATATTTAGTCTTAAGTTTCTAGTCTCTCCGCCTATAAGGAGGGTTGAACAGAGTTTGGGAACCTCTGGTAGCCATAAACGTATGGAGTTTCTTCATGTATATATATATATGTACAATGTATATGTATTATTTGTGTATTTGTACCATGCAAATCATAATCGTGCTATATATTTTTGTACTTTGCTTGTGTGCATAAGTAGTACTTAGCTAACTTGTAACTGCAAAGATAAATTAGGTTACACTTAGAGAAATAATCTACATAGGACCCTCTTTCTTCTTTCTCTCTAGTTAGCTAAGGAAGAGGTAGGGAACGATGTCACTCAAAGTAACTTTTTTGTGGCATTATATATAAGACACATTTATTTTTTATATATAAGACACATACTAATTTTATATATAAGACATATACTAATTTGTTTTAGAAAACTTACCCAAAGTCATTAACTTATACTTTTCACAGTTCTTTGATTCTTATTTAGAGTTCATCTTTTGCATTTTCTTATTTTTCTCTTATATCACAGGAACTCTAGTCTAATACAAAATGCCTGATCTTTGCCAGATGCCAGCCTGCCCTCTAGTTATCCCTCTCCTTTAAGTAGCAATATAAAGTGAACACAACCACAGCGAGCTAATTTTTACCTAATTTCCTTCTCCAAGGGAACAAGAGAAGGAAATGTAGTTTGACCTCAATAAAACAAAATGGATTTGTAATAATGGCTTACTAGAGAAAAATCCATTAAAGTCATTTCAGATGATAAAAAACTGTTGAGATTTTTCAAAGCATATTAAACTTTTTAATATAAAATAATTTTAATTTTTATCATGGAAATAAAATTAAAGTGCAGTTCTTTTCTCATTTTCTGTTTGGGAAATAAAATGCAAAGGTTTGGGTAACCACCCTACTGAGCTCAGTATACATGATCGCGAGTAGAGTTTTTCAAGCTTAGTGCAATTTATATGGATTCTCTAGGAGTCATTTGATATTAGGCCTCTGCGAGCCAAGGGAAGCAGTAAGGTGAAGAAGAATCAGCCTTTGTAGTAAAGGTTTCCAGACATCTCAGGTAAAAGCAAACATACAAGCAAGTCTTAGTAACTTTCTCTAAGTTGAGAGCATAAAAATCTTAAGGAATACTTCATGACTATTATAACTGAGGGGATTTATTTACTGAGGTTTTCTACTCAGTGGGGTATAAGGGCCACATTTAATTCCCTTCCTTTGGCCCAAGAGATAATTTCAAATATTCTTTCCTTATTTCAAAGCCAGGCAACCCACCAAGCCAAATCACAGAAGTGGTTGGCAGAATCAGACAGAGCAAAACCATTTCTGGTCAATCACTAATTTATGGCAAGCATTTTGCAGAACACAATGGTTAGGGAAAATATTTCTATGAGTAAAAATGAGTAAATGATTATAAGTAAAGTCAGTTTCAGCAAGTTGGTTACCAGAGACTGAGAACAGTCAGTGTTGATGTGAAGAAGTGACAGAATAGCACCATGCAGGCCAGGACATGTGGATGCTGTGGTGGGAAAACTGGCTAGCTAGCTCAGTTTTTTTTTTTTTTTCTTTAGGCCTTGTTTTTCCTAAATTTCCCGACTTGTTCATGGGATTGAAGTCTGACTGATGGATGTGGGTAAAAGAGAGGCTTTCAGACTGCCATATACTTCTCTCCTAAGAACCTGCAGGTCCTCTCAGATTTCATTCTTTAGCTATTCCAAGTAATATAGTGAAGGAAGTGTCACTAGCAGAGCCCAGGGGGCCACCATTTAGGAGTTTGGTCTTTCAATAACCAACTGTCTACCTCAGTCAATCTGCATTGTTAATCCCCTGATCCAAAAGATCCTGTCTTGGCTTTGGGCCACTGTAATCTATGGATTGTTATTACAGTAATCAGTATGTTTGAACCAATAAATCATAGAAAGAATAGCAGAGCACACAAAAAAGCCAAAATGAAGGGTTACTAATATTTATTTCTAGCAGAAATTCCTAATGTATTATTAGTTGGCTTCACATTACTGCAATGAAACAACAACCAGTTTATAAAGAGCAAAGGTTTATTTAGCTCATGTTCTTGGAGATTCAGATCAGTGTCAGATGGACCAATTGCATGGGTGTCTAAAATGGGAGGCACACCATATCTGAGAAGCATGTATCTGAACTCAGTACTCATAGCTATAGGCAGTAAACAGGGAGAGATTGGAAACTCTAACCTTCTTCAAGAGCATATTTCCAATGATATAAGTACATCACACTGTCTCATTTCTAGAACCATAATTTTCTTTATTCTTGAGAATTTCATAAATGTATCTAATAAAATATGACCACATCCAGTCTGTTTCCCTCCTCCAACTCTCAGTATATCTTCCAATCATGTCCTCCACTACTTTCTTATAGGTTTAGAGTACTTCTACAAACCACTGTCCCAGGGACCAAGCTTTCATGTGGATCCTTGTGTCACCCCTATCTAAACCATAGCATATAGTGTTCCCAATTACTAACTGCAAAATTTCGTCCTTATTTACTTCAAAAGCCTCACTCAAGTTTTATGTTTCTCTATTCTCATTTGACCTTTCCTACTTTCTATAGTGTTCCATGTTAAGGCTTTCATTCAGGTTGTTTTATGTTTTTTTTTTTTTTTTTGGTCTTTTTGAGACAGGGTCTCCCTTTAGTGCCAGCTGGCCTGGAGCTCACTATGTAGATCAGGCTGGCCTTGAACTCACAGAGATCCACCTGCCTCTGCCCTCCGAGTGTTAGGATTAAAGGTGTGCACCACCATGCCCAAATCTCTGTAGCTATTTCTGTGTAGCTATTTCTTCTAAATTGAAACATGTTCTAGATATAAAAAAAAATTCAAAAGACTCAGAAATTTACAAGTTTCACAAGGACCATTCCCAAGGTTATATAAATAGCATACAATTTCTGGAGATTGGGAGATTCTTTAGTGGAGATATCTTCAATATAGGTAAGGAACTTTAGACACTCAAATCCCAGTGACCACCCATGCTGGAGCCAGTTTGTTGATACAGCTGCCCAAGGATTGCCCTTTCTATTGTAAGAAACCCCAATAAACTCATTAATTCAGAACTTTTGACTTGGGTGGTACAGTTTCTTTGTTCTGCCACTGGTACCAAACTGAGGTGGCTGATATTTATGTCTCCTCAGGAAAAGTCACACAGTGTAATCATGCACTCAGTGTAAGTGAACATTTCCAAGGTGAGCTTCTGACACCAAGGAGACAATAGCTAATAAATTATCACACTTTACTGCCAACTAGCAAAAGAACACACTTTATGTGTGTATTTAGTGTAATTCAACATACATGCTAATGATACTATCAAATTCATTCACCTGGTCAGCAAAGAGAAAACCAACAACATATACATTAGGCTGGGGTATGACAAGAGAGAATTTCTGCTTGGGTAATTCTTCAAGCACTCTGAGTTCCAAATTCTAACATTAGGACTTTTCAAGTCAATAAAATGTCTCAGATAACTGCTTCTGAGTCAGTTGCTACTGTGCACCTATTTAGCAGTTCTGCAGAAAACTAAGAATGTAAATCCTGGAGGACTACACTGAGTGAAAAGCAAAGGTTAGTAGCAACAGTGTTCATCATGAGTTTTGAGTCTTCACAAATTATCAGTCCTTCTAGATTATTATGTCTTCTTGAGTACAGTGGCTTAGCCTAATCATCAATGCCTTTCAGATTTGGATTACACTAATAGGACATTTGTTGGTCCTATGTAGAAAATCAGGTCAGAATGGATATTTCATGTGTATACTTATTCTTTCAAGTCCAGGTGTTGTGTTACAGACATTCTCTTAATATGAGATGGCACTCATTATTTGAAAGGAAGAATGCCATTTTCAAACAACTTTTCCAGCAACAGAAGACTTGATATGGAATCACCAAACCAGTTTTTACTGGAGCCCTTTGTTCTCCAGCAGACCTGTGTAGTATTTGGCATCTCCTGACAATCTTCTCTAGCATCTACTAGAAAGAAGCATTTTTGTTGTAGTTATCTCTGCTTAGGTTCTTGGATAAATGCATATATTGAACATTATGTGTCAGATATGCTGGTAACTGAGAAAAGTCATGGGTTTTGTTTCATGGACTGGGGAAGATAATAATTAAAACATATGCAAATCTATAATTGATACTTTGATAAATATGGTGAAAGAAAAACACATGCTAAGTGAGACAGGATAAGTGAGCTAGGACCTTTCTTGATAACCCGAAGAACTTGATTATATAGAAGGAATCTGAAGGAACAGTGTTCTGAAAGAGTTAATAGGTGGTGAACATGTAGGGATAAGAGGTGGGAAATAGATTATTTCAGTGCATTAGAAATGCCCAGGGTAGTTGGAAGCAAGGACTGGTGTGAATGGGGGTGGAGGGCTGGGCAGAAGTAGGGTGGCTCCTAGAGAACTTGGGAGGCAAAAATGGAAGGTTCTGGAAAGGAGGGACTGGCAGACCTTGCCCTACTGGGGTTTGGGTGTGTGTGGGGTGGCACAGGCTTGTTTTTCCTCCAATAATAATTAAAAGCTACTGACAATTATAATTAAGAAGGGAATTGGAAGTAGATGATCCATTTAAAAAGATATAATTTGTCTGTGGCTTATTTTCTCACTTCAAGTTGATACTTGTTAGAAAATTAATTATACTATTTCCAGTTTTACATACAGTGAGACACACCAAAGTACCCAAATAGAAGCTCCTCAGACATAAAAATACGGTCAAATTTTCTACATAAGAGAAAGTGTGTCCTCTTTTCAGAAAAGCATGGTGTTCCGAATTGAAGAATGAATGCTCAGTGCTTCCCAAAATCAGAGATAAAGCATCCTGTTCTACAAGTATTAATTGCTTCACTTTGAATCTTTTCATATCATTGTGGTGAAGATCATTCAACTTTATGGAAGACTGAGTGTTGTGTCTAAGAAAACATTTTGAAATTGGTGATATTGTATTCCCAGTGGATTGAAAGCTGTAATTCTATTAAATTATGTAAGAATGATAAATGTTCAAGAAAGGTGCCAGTTACCCCAATCTGATCATTATACATTTGAAAACATGTGTCAAATGGTATGCTGTACCCCATAAATATGGGCAATTACTGCATGGCTATTTAAAATTTTTAAATATATTTAAAACATATAAGCAAAATAACAGAGAAGCTCACTGTTCAGGGTGATCTATACTTATAGATTAAATTTTGTTGGTACATATGCAGGAGTTGCATACTAAATTATTTCATGATATTTTACCTAGGCACTTCATCAGTTTTCTGAATGTCTGGGCCAAAAATGTAGAGGTGGATTGTGATCTTGGGATTGGCAAGTCTTCTACTTCAAAAGAGAACAAGGTTATATTTCTTTGAGAGTTTCTGTCTGGGAAGATTTCCCTTAGCTGATACTAGAGACAGCGACCTGACAAAACTAGTCTTCTAGTCTAATGCCTAATGTGATACAAGGCAGGTGACAAAGCTCAGGAACACTACAGCACTGAGGCTGCCAAAGAACCAGGGAGAGGCTGACACAACTTGGAACTGTCTGGGATAGTGCACTTGACCAAGAAACAACTTTTTTGTATGTGGTGTAACCATTTCCTATTCTTCTTGTTCCCCCAAATAACATATTTCCATATTTTGATTTTTCCTAGAGTGTTATTATCATATATGCAAATAGAGTACTTCTACTTTTCATGGAAATGACTTTTCAGAACTTCTGTTACCTCTCCAGAAATGGAAATCTGATTTTTAAGTCTGTGCCATTTGAGAAGAGGAATGTGTTCAAAGTCACCTTTGGATTAGCTCTTAGTTTCTTGACAGATTTTTATCCCATGGGACCTCTTACTCATGAGTTACAGGTTTTTCTGCTGCATTCAGGTTTCAGATCTCTGTCTTTGGTAACATAAGGTGCTGTCAGAGAAAATTTTATTCTCTTCCTTTAATATCTTATAATGAATACAGAGTCATGGAGACCTAGCCTTTCTGAGCTGAAGAAAATGTTCAAGATGATCTCGTCCGGCCTCTAAGTTTTACAAACAGGCATTGCAGAGATAGCTCAGTTGGTAAAATGCTTGAGGTTCGAGTGTGAGGATCTGAGCACAATCCCACAATCCACATAAAAACCTGGGTATGGTGGCATATACTTGTAATCCCAGTGTTGGGCAGGTAGAGACAGGAAGATCCCTGGGTCACTCTCCACCTACCCTAACATACTCCAAGATTCCCAGGTCCCAGTGTCTCAAAATAAGGCAGAGAGCTCATGAGGAATGACAGCCAAGGTTGACTCTGTTCTCCACAGTCGAGAGAGAGAGAGAGAGAGAGAGAGAGAGAGAGAGAGAGAGAGAGAGAGAGAGAGATACACACCACACACAGATGCACACACACTAGTCAAAAAGGAACATGGATTCTAGAAGATATTGCCTGATGAAAAGATCATATCTCTGAACGTGGAGCCGGAAGATGGTCTCCATTTATTAACACTCGGTTAGCTTCCTCCGCTCAGCATCTGCTGCTGGTGTTGCCTGTTATCTACTTGACGCTTGGCAGGGAGGATACCAAAATAAGACAGTGATAATCTCTGATTTCAAGAAGCAAAACTATACAACCTAGACATTTTGTGCAGACAGAGAGGCTCTGTGCCCTGCCCTTTAATTGGCAATAGCAGGAATGATAACAAGAATCTCTTGAAGCCAACAGGGAGATTGGAGAAACAAAGTAGATGGTAAGCAGCCACCTTAGGGCTTCCCAGATGGGCAACCAAGAGGCTGCTTTTAACTAAGTCCCAACGTTTCCAAACCTTGGGATGGAACTAAAGCACAGAGCTGGCCAGGGTCTGAAAGAGGGAGATGGTGGCCTGTCATCTTCCTGTCTGTAGTGATGGGAGAAGAGATTACCAGCATCTAATGACTATTGTTGTCTCAGGCTCCAGCCTCTGGCAAATGGCTAAAGCTCAGGTCCATTCTGTGCTATGCTTTGGAATTTTGTTGTGGGAAAGATAATTTCAGCGTGAAGAGAGGAATTGGGTATTGAATCCTGATTGTGTTTGTTAGCTGTTGATTTGGGCATTTTTTGATGTTTCCTGAACTCTGTCTATCAGTAGAATGGGAATGTTAAAGAACCTGTGGATTCTGGCTAGAAGAGATACACAAATTCTTTTATCCCTGCCAGAGTTTATCTCTTACTTAACTAGAGTTTGCTGAGTGGTGTAATTTTATATAGGGCCTAAAATGTCATCTGATATTTCCTAAAATTCTACCACTTGTGGGGCACAGACTTATACAAACATTGGAGGACTGTTTTCTTATAAGGTGTACTACCTAGCTCATGGCCTATAATTGACCCAAGAAAACAAAAACAAGTATTCACATAAACACTTCTGCATGAATGTTTGGGGCAGCTTTATTCCTGATAGCCCTAATCTGGCAGCAACCCAGGTGACTTTCTACAGGTGAACAGATAAACAAACTATGATCTATTCATACAATAAAATACAACAATAAAAAGCAAGGGAATTCTGACCACATTTGAAACATGGATGTGTCTCAAAAAACCATGCTATGAAAACTGCATATCTAAAAGTGTGTGTTCTGTCTCATAGAATCTACATGAACTTCAGGAATGGGAAGTCAATGAATGGCGGTAGAAATTAGAACAGTGGTTATTTTTATCAGAAGGCTGAAACAGTCAGCACTTGAAACTCCTTTCCTGGGCACAGTTGGCATACCCAGACAAGGTTGTTCCTGGGAGATGAGGGATTCCTTGGGAAGGCAACTTTGGCTTGAGTACCCCTCCCCTCTCACTCACCCTTGCCATGGTCTTGTCAGTGTGGTAGAACACAGCAAAGAGAAGAAACACGCACACAACTTCTTTCTTCTTGCTCCTTTCTCACCGTCACTTAGGTAGAGCTGTCTTCTCTCTCCACATCTCCTCATGTTCTCTTAAAGGTAGATCCCGATGCCTTTCCTGGACCACTCTGCCTTGATGCGTGCTGTTTGAAGATCTGACTGGAATCATGTGTGGTTTGCGCACATGCTGGTAGAGGGAGGGAATCAGGTAACGTCTTCTAACCATACCTGACCTGGTCTCACAGGTCTGCAGAGTCCTTAGGAGTCAGCCACCTTGGAAAGATGATAGCACATTTCCTAGGCTTTCTCACAGTCTTTGATAATAAATCTGCAGGAGAAGACAGGGACCAGCTGTGGTTCAAGAACAGGTGTAAGCCATTTATGAAGCTAATGATACTACTAGAACAAAATAGTTTCTGTTTTAAATATTTATTTAATTCAGGCCTGATGTTAACTTTTGAAGTTCTAATGTGTATCTTTATTATCCCATAGTTTAAATCAGAAACTGATTTACACCTTCCTCTATATTTTTACTTTAATAGATAAGATCATTAACAACCTTACTCTTTAAAATAAAATTGAAAAGATAAAGGTTGAATGGTTTCTGGCAACATGTTACAGAGAACCCCAGGGATATTTTATTTTGTAAGTAAAATATTTGTGAGTTTTAATCTAATTTTAAGGAGTAATATTATTTCTCTGTGTGAATTAGATTAAAAAGACACTTATAGGATAAAGTTTGAGTGAGCTGATTATGATACACAGAGCATTAAGGATAATGTGTGTGAGAAGTATTCATTAACAATATACTTTAAAAAGATACTTCTATTTTCAAGTTGTTAGATGGCACCTACTGAGTATAAAGACTTGATGAAATCTCAGAAGATTAGGGCTAAAATTCTAAGAGACTGAAGCTCAAAAAATATGTGACAATTCTATGATTAAATAAGAATGATTGGTGCTTACAGAAATGCATAAAAATATTTTTAAAAGGCATAATTAAAACTTTTACCTTTCTATAGTAGGGCAGAACCATGGCCCCGAAAGGAAAGTTATTTGGTATCTTGTCTCTTGTTTTGTATTAAAAATTTCTAAACCATGTGAATTTATGATTTAAATAAATAAAAATACAGCACAAACAATAGGGGTGTAACAAGGCTATAACTTGCTGAATATAGCTTATAATTGTAAATAGATAAAAACGAGTGGCTGGACATGTTCACACCAACCTTCAGAAGGGAAAGTGACTCCGGCAAGAGAAATCAAAAGGGTTTGTTGAGTCATGATATATTATACTTGAAAAGGCCTTTTACACAAATGATAGCTGTAATTCTATATCTGAGTCATTTGGAGTCTGCTGATGAGTCACAACTTACTGGATACTCTGGTTAAAATGTCAACATTGCTTAGAATGAAATGCAGAGGTATCAACAAAAATAAATGCAGTATTTGGGGGGAAATCAGCAGACCATTTCTCTGTGACTAAGCTCTGTTAAGTGAGCATGATCTCAATTTTCTGAGAATGGGTTCTCATATATGGGAGTGTGATTAATACTGTGCATTATGAATCTATTGCTCTGTTTATGTTCATGTCTGCAGAACCACAGTTTTTTAAATTAACATGCATCACACATGGGCATAAAATGTACACATTAGGAAGCAGCTTTATAGGTAGTTCCACACTTGTTCTCTTTTCTAGGTTCCAGAAAATGCTATTGACTTTACAAGCCCAGAGCTGATTTTTTTTATGTAAGGATCTGAAAATCCTACTATATTATCTTTTGAGTTTCAATTTCCCACCAGAAGTTACTGTAAAGTTTGTGGTTCTTAAACCCAGAGGCAACTCAGCTTCTTTCAACCATCCTGTGACTCCTCAAGAGGAAAACTCTCAACATAGACTAGAAAATATTTTAGTGACAGTAGCACATTTGCCTTTAATCTATTTGTCATTTATTTTCTTATAATCCCTTCCTATTTTCAAGACTATTTCTGAAGTTGATGAAATGATATATAAAGTGGTTTGAGTTCTTAGGAAACTATGATCTGTGTGATCTATGTGTGAATTGAGTATTGCCCCACCCCACCAAAAAGTTAACTCCATTTCAACATGTGAATGAGACTTACTTGTCAGGTCATCCTGGATTCCTCGGTGTTCCCTAAACCCAATAGCATGGAGATGAGTGAGAACACAGATGAGACAGCCATGCAAAGAGGGAGGCGGAGTCAGGAGCATCTGGAGGCTACCAGGAGAGCGTAAGAGGGATTCTATGCAGAATACCCAAGGGTGAAATAGTTCTGCTGATAACATTTCAGACTCTGACTTCCCAACTGTGAGGAAATAGCTCTCTTGCATTGAACTTCAGGAAAGGAACACACTCAAAATCTAAGTGATCATGATCTAACCTTAATTAATATGAAGAAGGATGTGAAAACTACTTGAAAAACTTATAGGCATACTAGCATAAATGTCCGATGATCTGAGATATTCTCAACTGGAGACATTTCCTGCCCCCGTCTCACCCCAAAAGCTATCTGAGAATGTCTAGGGTCATCTTTATTGTTCCAAGTTGGGGGTGGTGCCATTGATACCTAGTAACTAGCCCAAAGACACTGTTAAATTTTCTTCAATATTCAGGGAAGTCCCCACCCCAAGCAAACATTCATCTAGTCTACAGTTGATAGTGCTGAGGTTGAGAAATCCTAATGTGTGAGAGATCTAGCACTGAGATTAAAGCCTCAACTCTGCTATGAATTTGTGAGCTACATTTGTCTGGTTTATCCTGGGCAGTAAATCTCTTGAAGCTTCAGTTTCATCATCTGTAAAACATGATGAGATGACTATGTGCCAGGGCTTTATTAAGTTCCAATGAGTTAATGCTGATCAGAGAATTTTATACTTCAAAAATTCTTCAATAATAATAGAATTTCATGATTATTATTCTTTGGTTCCTTTAGTGCAAACAAAGGCAACCCTTTGATTTTTAATTAATATTGTAGGAAGTCCACAATGAATGCATTTACTGATCCACACAGGACTCACTTTTATACTTTTATGGTTATTATCTCAAATAAAACAGTTCTCAGAAATTTCATGACAATTACTATTTAATGGTGTTCTTCAGTGGCAAAGATATCCTGGAAGCATTCATAGAGTTTCTCAGGGGAGCTTCGAGTTTATGTCAGATAAATAACAAACACAAACCAAAATGAAGAGTTTGGAATTTTAAAGTAATGTGGAAATAAAAGCCGTATGCAAGATCTGAAATAGCTGTTGATGTATGGATATTTTTGCAATAGCTATTGCAGCGACTGTGTGAACCCAAGTTGGAGCAGGGTTGTATTCATTTGACTTAGGAGAATATAGAGGTTTAGAAGCACAAGGGATCTTAGTCAGCAAATAGTAGGACTATGAGATCTCAGATGTTCTTATCTATACTCCACTACAGAGTCTGTAAACATTTAGGATTTAGAATCCGGTTCTGATATGGCTACAGAAGTACCCTGGGAAAAGTGAATATTTGTTTAAGAAAAGCCAAGAAATCTTTTGCTGGACAATTCTAGGGAAAATCTTTTAGTCCTAAGTAAGAAAATATTTATGCTTCTTTTTGGAAACAGTCTGAGACAATTTTTTTACATGTGTAATTGTGTCCTAAACACTGTAGGGAGGACAGAGAAGAAATACATATAATTCTTAATTCAGAAAAGTCATACACAAAGAAAATAATAACTTGACCAATGCCAAAGGGTGATATTGCATGGAAAATGAGGACATTTAAGGGAGGATCTTCCAAAAATCAGATTCGCCTAACACTATTCACTCCTGGGTGTGCTTTAAAAAGTGAGGCATTTCTCTAGGAAGACTGTAATTCCACTGATTCTAAGATGAAGTGTCTTTGTGAGTTTTGTATTTTATTATCTCTGAAGATGGGGATATGGCTCAGTTGGTAAAGTGCTCGGTATTTGATGTAGAAACATAAGGACCTGAATTAGAACCACAGCCCCCACATAAAAGCTGGGCATGGCAGTGTGTGGCTGTAATCCCAGTGCTAAGAAGGCTTGGAGGCAGGAGGATCTCTGCAGCAGTCTGGTCACTCAGCTGAGTAGATCAGTAGATTCACTGAGAGTCCCTGTCTACAAAGATAAAGTGGCAACGGATAAAGGGAGACAACTGATGTCAACCTCTGGCCTCCACACACATGTACCAACATGCATATGCACTGCTTTCTCCCAAATAACACAATTTAATGTTTAAATTAACGCTGAATTTTACACATGTTATTGGCCATATAAAATGTGTAAGGTTTTGGTCCCTGCCTATGGGCACATCTGACATCAGAACTTATTAGTACATATTAGATACAAATGGCTTGGGAGAAATTTCTAGACATGCTAGTGAAATACTGCTGAGAAATAGAGTCATCAATGCAGAGAGGAAAATACTGTATGGAAAAATGATTGGACCTCAGCTGAAAGTGTTTCTGAAGAGGTAGATGCAGAATCTGAAGAAATTCTGGCAATATAATTGTTTACTTCAACTATACTCTCCTTTTTATGTATACATGAGAATGTTACCTGATTAAACTTTATGTCTATAAGAATGTAGTCAGTACTTTAAAATTATAAATATCTAATAAACAGTATCATGTTTAATTGGCACCATTATTTTCTATTTAATAGTACCTAAAATTATATATCTAACCATTATATGAAATTTTACAATCAATGAAAGGTAATTTTCTCTTAAATAGACAAAATAATTTGTAACTATGCCTATCAATAGAGATTTCAATTATTAAGGATATTAAGACATATTAAGGACTAACATGTTTTAATGTATAAAAAGAGGTTTAATTTCACATACATTTTATAATATTCCCTTTCCTGTAAAATATAGGACTTTGATGATTTAATTTTGTATATGTGATTCAAGTTCATGTTACAACTTTGATGAAGACATGCAATATAGACCAATGGATTCTTCTTCTTCTTCTTTTTTTTTTTTTTGGTCTTTTCAAGACAGGGTCTCCCTGTAGCGGATTCTTTTTTTTTTTTTTTAAAGATAGGGTCTCCCTGTAATCCCAGCTGGCCTGGAACATACACAGAGAAACATCTACTCCTGCCCGAGAGCTGAGAATCAATTTTTATAGGCATATATTCATTGAACATAGCAAAGAGCTTCATAGAAAGTACTTCTTTCAAATATATCATGTACTTGATCACATATCCATCCCTTTTCATTTCCTAGGCCCAGGATAAAATACAGTAATGTTGACACTCATAGCTATAAACTTCTCTCTTAGAACTGGTTTCATTCTTTCTCAAGGTTCTAGAATGTTCTATTTTAATTTTCATTTCATTCTAGGAATTCTCAAATTCCTCTTATAATTTCTTCAGTTACCAATTCATAAGTTCTTAGTACATTCTTCAAACTTCACGAGTGTTGGCATATTTTACAACTTCTACAACTTCTTTTGCTATTTTTAGTTTTATTACATTGTCATCAGATAGATTACAGTAAATGATTTCAATATTTTTGCATTTGTTAAGATTTGCTTTGTGTCTTAAAATGTCATCAGGATAAAAAAATCAACAAAGAAATAACAGAGTTAAATAGCATTATAGATCAAATGGATTTAACAGACATCTACAGATTACCTTACCCAAACATGTAGAAGACACACTCCTCTCAGTAGCCCTGGAAACTTTCTCTGAAACAGACCTCATTTTAAGACACAAAGAAAATCTTAATAGACATGGAGATTTCATTTATTGGTCTTATCTTTTGGTATTCAAAATGCTTCCTCTATGCTTATAGCCATCTCTTTCCTTATATTTGGGTGTTTTTATTATGATTTTCTGAATGTGTTTTATTTTCCTTTAACTTGAAATTCTTCCCCTTCTAAATGACCATGAGTGATAGATTTGGTCTTTTAATAAAGCCTGATAAATCTTGCATGTTATTCTGGTTCTTTATTTTATTAATTTCTCTTTTTTTATTGTCTGAATATTCTATTACACTTTCCTCATAGTCAAACCCTGCTACTCTACTTTCCATCTGATCCATTCTATTAATGAAGATTTCTATTACCTTTTTAAACTTGATTTCTTGAAATTTTCATTTAGATATTTGTATTTGGTTACTTTTCAGTATTTCTCTTTGTGGACTTCATGTTTCATTTCACTATTCATTTGTATTTTCTTGGAATCAATTCAGGAGTTTATTCATGTCCTCCCTGATTCTGTTCAACATTATTATAACAATTCTTTTGAATTCTTTCTTGGATTTTGTTTAATTCACTCTATTGGCGACCATTAATATGGAATTAGTCATTTCTAGAGGAGTTCTGTTGGCCTACGTTTTTCATGTTTCTTGTCTTTCTTGTAGAGATCTGTGTATCTGGGATTAAATGAATGGCTGGATATTTTTTAACGTTCTTACATTCTTCCAGTGGAAATCAATCTCTCTCTCTCTCTCTCTCTCTCTCTCTCTCTCTCTCTCTTTCTTTCTTCCTTTGTAACTCTATCCTCAAATTATGCCACATTTTTTTAAACTTTTGGCAAGCCTCCATAGCCTATTTTAAATAAGCACAAAAATTTCTTTCAAACTCATAATTTGTTTTGAGGATGGTTTATAGTAAGTAAATGAAATAAAGTGTTGTTTGATTATAGTTTTGTTATTTTTAATATTTTACTGTTTTTATTTTTAATGTGTATGAGTACATTGCCTGTATAATTTGTAAGATGCCTGTGTTTGTCCAGTGCCCATGGAAATTGGAAGAGGGTATCAGATCCCCTGTTACTGGAGTATGGTTGTTAGCTGCCATGTGGGTGCTAACAACCATCTGTAGATGGTTGTTAGCTGCCATGTGGGTGCTAAAAATGAAACCTGGCTCTTCCAAAAGAGCAGCCACTACTCTTAACTGCTGAGCTATCTCTTCACACCCCTAGTTCTTGTTATTAAAGATAATAGAAATAATTCTTATTTAAAGAAGCTAGATACTTATGTCAAAAATATGACTTTAAAAGTTTATAGGTAGGCTTGTGGGGAGGGACTGGAGAAATGGCTCAGCAGTTAAGAGCACTGACTGCTTTTCCAGAGAACCTGGGTTCAGTTCCCAGTACCCACATGGTGGCTAACAACTACCAATAACTCCAGTTCCAGAGTATCTGACACCCTCTTCTGACCTCTGCAGGCACTGCATCCACATGACACATTTACATGTGTGCAGGCAAAAGACCCTTACACATAACATAAATACATTAATTAATTTCAAGTTGATAGCTGGACTCTGGAAGATGGCGGATGACATCCATGCATGAACTGCTAGAATCTCCTGAGAATGAATAATAGTGGGGATAGCTGGAGGGCAGTTATCTTAAGAGGTGGGTGACCACATTTGTGTCAGTAACAAAGGAAAAATGGGAAACTTTGAAGAGCACAGCAGAATAAAAGTCCAGAGTCCATTCCCGAGGGATGAGTCCCAAATGTGGAGTACCCTCCACGCAGTAGGAGGAAGTGCAGCTTCAGAGGGTTGGAACTCCTGCCTAAGATAGAGCCCCCCAAACTCTGCACTGTACTTTCAACAACAGACATTTTATGAGAGAGAGAGAAAGAGAGAGACAGACAGACACACAGAGAGGACACATCTCTGCATCCACACATATGGAGGATGTGCCAAGAAAACTTCTCCTCTTGGTACTTGACTAGAATAGATTTTTTTTTAGAATTTTAAGCAATTTTGTTTATTTATTATTTTTATTTTATGTATATGAGTATAGAAGCCTGCCTGCATGTAGGTGGGTGAACCTGTGTCACACAGTGCTCATGGAGGGCAGACAAGGGCCTTAGATTCCTTGGAACTGGAGTTACAGATGTAACAGACACATGTGGATGCCAGGAATCCCTGGTCCTCCTCAAGAGCAGCCAGTGCTCTTAACCACTGAGCCAGCTCTTTATCCCTAGAGGAGAGTTTTTTTCTTTTTTTTCTTTTTTAATTGTTATTTTTTATACAAGATTACTTTACAAATCAAATCTAGACCCATGTCCCCCTCCCTACCGGGTCCCCCAACCCCACCAGAGCTCATGCATTCTGCCAAACATGTTTTTCATCTTTTTCACAGTCTCTCTCAAAATTCTCAATGCAGAAGTTGACTGTTTCGAGCAGAAGTTCACAGTTTCAGTCAGTTCTTTGACTCGGCCTTTTCCGTTGTTGTTGTTGTTGTTGTTGTTGCTCTTTCCAATATGCATCACATCCAAATATTTGGACAAAAGCTCAAGGAGCCTTGCACAAGAAATACTTACAATTAGGTAATTGGCACTGGCATCCACAGATGAGGGATACCATTCATTTCTTTTTCTGGGACTGTGTTATTTCACTTAACATATATCTTCTAAGCTCCTATCCATTTCCTGCAAATTCAATGATATCATTTTTATTACCACTGCATAGAACTTCATCGTGTGATGTTCTACATTTTCTCTATCCACTCATCAGTTGAGGGGCACAAGATATTTTTAAAAGCCCTGCAGAGTAGTGAGTTTGTTGACTTTAAAGGCAAAATTTCTTCCCTGAACAACACACCACACTCTCTGGGAAACCAGAGCAAGTGTTATATAGTCCTATATTCTGACATCTGGCCTACAACACACCTCTAAATAGGGGCATATCTTTTCTAGTGAGAACTCCACAGTGTTCAGTAAAGTGGAAATCTGGTCTGCACAGGGTCTAGAGTGGACCATACAGAAGCAGGCCCTGAAGGTGTGCTCCGATGCTGTTCAGGATTTCCCAAAAGCCAAGCTGGCAATAGCACCAGGTGCCATATTTAACTCACACCCAGCTCCCAGTTCTTTTCATTTCTCTTGTTTAGTAGCTAGAGTCAATGTACCAGGTTCTCTCTCCCTCTCCCCCTCCCCCTTTTTTTTTTTTTTCTTTTTCTCCCTCTCCCTCCCCCTCCCCTCCCTCCTCTTCCCCCCTCCCTCTCCTCCTTTTCTCCCCCTCTCCCCCCTCTCCCCCTCCTCCCTCTCTTCCTCTCTCCCCCCTCCCCCTCCCTCCCTCCTCCTTCCCTCTCCCTTTCCCCTCCCCTCCCCCTCTCCCCCTTTCCTCTCCCTTTCCTCCCCCTCCCCCTCTCCCCTCTCCCCTCTTTCCTCTCTCCCCTCCTCCCATCACCCCCCCTCCCTCTCATCTTTTTAAATAAACTTTCCCAAGGATACAGGACTGAACAAGATGCCCTGGAGTTTGAGGTTCCAGTGCCTCAGCATGCAATTGCTGATCTTATTTCAGTTGTCTGACTTCGTCTCTTTACCTCTTTCTCTTTCCATTCTACTTTAGCCAGAGCTGCCTTGTCCCCTCTCCTTGTTTTTTGTCACATTTTTCCTCTGTTTACTCTCTCCCCACCCTATTATTTTCCATTGTCCTAATACCTAATACCAGTCTTGCTTTGCTTATTTCCTTTACATTCTTAGCCTCAGTAACAAATACATCAGGACACACAGTTCCAGTCAGGTTCCTTTGCTTCCCCCAACGTACTGGAGTTTGAAAGGGTAAATGCTTTTAATTGATATTACTGTATTTTTCATAGTGGGCTTATCTATCAACTGTAGTTGCTTCTATAGATAATGCAATGCTTCTGTCAAGTTGTAGTGAGGGCTGAACCCACGTGCCCTCGAGTGCACAGGCTGAGACTGTAACTACTGAGCTATAATCCAGGTCCAGTGGAAAGAAATGATACCTCAGCCTTGCTATGAACATGCAAACATTGAAAATACTTCCACTGGGCTGAGTGTGGTGGCAGCCTTTAATCCTAGCACTGGGGAGGCAGAGGCAGGCAGATCTCTATGAGTGCAAGGCCAGCCTGGTCTACAGAGTGAGTTCTAGGCATCTGGGGCTACAGGGAGACCTCACAATTATGCCACATTTTTTTAAACTTTTGGCAAGCCTCCATAGCCTATTTTAAATAAGCACACAAAATTTCTTTCAAACTCATAATTTGTTTTGAGGATGGTTTATAGTAAGTAAATGAAATAAAGTGTTGTTTGATTATAGTTTTGTTATTTTTAATATTTTACTTGTTTTTATTTTTAATGTGTATGAGTACATTGCCTGTATATTTGTAAGTGCATCGTGTTGTCCAGTGCCCATGGAAATTGGAAGAGGGTATCAGATCCCCTGTTACTGGAGTATGGTTGTTAGCTGCCATGTGGGTGCTAACAACCATCTGTAGATGGTTGTTAGCTGCCATGTGGGTGCAAAATATGAACCTGGCTCTTCAAAAGGCGCCACTACTCTTAACTGCTGAGCTATCTCTTCACACCCCTAGTTCTTGTTATTAAAGATAATAGAAATAATTCTTATTTAAAGAAGCTAGATACTTATGTCAAAAATATGACTTTAAAAGTTTATAGGTAGGCTTGTGGGGAGGGAGGAGAAATGGCTCAGCAGTTAAGAGCACTGACTCTTTCCAGAGAACCTGGGTTCAGTTCCCAGTACCACATGGTGCTAACAACTACCAATAAACTCCAGTTCCAGAGTATCTGACACCCTCTTCTGACCTCTGGCAGGCACTGCATCCACAAACATCTGTTGCAGGCATGTCAACAAGACAGACTTACATCATCAACACATAAAATAAATACATTAATTAATTTCAAGTTGATAGCTGGACTCTGGAAGATGGCGGATGACATCCATGCATGAACTGCTAGAATCTCCTGAGAATGAATAATAGTGGGGATAGCTGGAGGGCAGTTATCTTAAGAGGTGGGTGACCACATTTGTGTCAGTAACAAAGGAAAAATGGGAAACTTTGAAGAGCACAGCAGAATAAAAGTCCAGAGTCCATTCCCGAGGGATGAGTCCCAAATGTGGAGTACCCTCCACGCAGTAGGAGGAAGTGCAGCTTCAGAGGGTTGGAACTCCTGCCTAAGATAGAGCCCCCCAAACTCTGCACTGTACTTTCAACAACAGACATTTATGAGAGAGAGAGAAAGAGGAGAGACAGACAGACAACGAGAGGACACATCTCTGCATCCACACATATGGAGGATGTGCCAAGAAAACTTCTCCTCTTGGTACTATGACTAGAATAGATTTTTTTTTATTTTAAAAAATTTGTTTATTTATTATTTTTATTTTATGTATTGGTATGTGCCTGTGTAGGTGTGGTGTACTGTGTCACAGCAGTGTCATGGAGGCAGGAAAGGGCCTTAGATCCTTGGAACTGGAAGTTACAGGATGTACAGGACACATGTGGATGCCAGGCATCCTGGTCCTCCTCAAGAGCAGCCAGTTGCTTAACCACTGAGCCAGCCTCCTTTATCCCTAGAGGAGAGTTTTTTTCTTTTTTTCTTTTTTAATTGTTATCTTTTTATACAAGATACTTTACAAATCAAATCTAGACCCATGCCCCTACTAACCGGGTCCCCTACCCACCAGAGCTCATGCATTCGCCAAACATGTTTTCATCTTTTTCACAGTCTCTCTCAAAAATTATCAATGCAGAAGTTTGACTGCTTCGAGCAGAAAGTTCACAGTATTCAGTTCTTTGATCCCACTTTTCCGTTGTTGTTGTTGTTGTTGTTGTTGCTCTTTCCATTATATGCATCACATCCAAATATTTGGACAAAACCTCAAGGACCTGCACAAGAATACTTAAATTAGTAACTTGGCACTTGGCATCCACAGATGAGGGATACCATCTTTCTTTTTCTGGGACTGTGTTATTTCACCTTAAATATATCTTCTGCTCCATTCCATTTTTACTGCAATTATATATCATCTATATTACCACTGACATAGAACTTCATCGTGTAGATGTTTACATTTTCTCTATCCACTCATCAGTTGAGGGGCACAAGATATTTTTAAAAGCCCTGCAGAGTAGTGAGTTTGTTGACTTTAAAGGCAAAATTCTTCCTGAACAACACACCACAACTCTCTGGGAAAACCAGAGCAAGTGNAGCACCAGTGATGATTAGTTTTTTGTGTCAACTTTACTGGACCATTGGTACCCATATATTTGTACAAACACCAGGTGTGGCAGGATTCTGAGAGTGCATTTGGATGCTATTAACATCTGTATTGATAGACCAAGTAAAGCTGAATTTCCTCCTGTGCCCATTCTCCTTGCCATCATTTGGCAGCTCTTCTGAGTAAAAGGGAGCTGGAGCTAGGTGAGACACTGCTCTTCTTCTGCCATCCTCTTCTTGGGTCTCTATTCTACCAGCTTTTCAACTGTAACTATAGATTGCTAACTACAAATCTTGTTATTTCTTTAGCATACATATCTCATCACTATCTCCCTATCATCTATCTATCAATCATCTATCTATCTATCTATCTATCAATCATCTATCTATCTATCTATCTATCTATCTATCTATCTATCTATCTATCTATCATCTATATGATGCTTGTGTATCTAAACAGGGCTGTTGGTTCTGGTACTTTGGACTCTTTTATACCCAACCTTGATAATTCCTTTCATATTCTTGTTATTCAGAATGTGGCCTTGAAGTGGGAGCTTATTAGAAACATGGATTCTCAATGCTCTCAATCTGGCTGAAACTGAATCTGCATTCTGACAATATCCTCAGGTGAACTGTACGCATGTTACATTTGAGAAGTCACTCTTCACATTATTTTGAAGTCTTTGTCTATAATTTTTGTTGCCAGAGTATAAAAGAAACTTATAATTATTTGACAGGAATACTTTGGTAGAGACACAATAGGGAAACGACAGCAAAGGGGTTTCTTTTGAGAATTTTGCATAATATTGGGTGAATAATTTGGTAATGACAAGAGGAAAAATTCAAATTCCCATAAAATTTTCAGATTTTTCTGTTGTTTAATAATATATCACAATTGTCATGTGGTTATCTTCTTGTAATAATAAGATTTCTGTGTTGTATATTATAACGAAGCTTTGTGTGGCTAGGAGATAGATAGGTAAAGTGCTTGCCTTGGAAGCATGAACCCATGTGAAAAAGCTGGGTGTGGTGGTAGCTTGCAACCCCAGTGCTGGAGAGGGAGAGACCGGTCAGGCTGGCCACCCAGCATAGCTAATTGTAAGTTCCGGGCCAATAAGAGACCTTGCCTCAAAGAATATAATAGATTGATAAGATCCAAGGTTGACGTCTGCCTCCTACACACATTATGTCAACTGTGCATGCACATACACACACACACACACACACACACACACACACACACACAAACTCTGTGAGTATTAGTGTAGATGTAAATGCCTCTAAACATTTTAACAATTATTTAAAATGCATTGCATGCATAGCCTGTGATAAGCTACAGCTAATAGTAAAAATAACTCATCAGATTTCCTAATGCTAAGAACAATATTTATAAATCACTGATTTTTATTCTAAGTAGTATCATGTCAATCAATAGCTCATGAGATTCAACAAACATAAAATAGTGACAGAGTACTTCTTTTGAAATACTTTATAATTACTGTCTATTTTTTTTTTTTTACTTAAAGCCAGAGAAGTCAGTTTGAATTAAACTTTTTTTAAAATTTCATTTAATTTTTGTATGTGTATGAGTGTACTGTCTGCATGTAGGTTTGTGCACCCGTGTCGTGCAATGCCGCGGAGGTCAGAAGAGGGTCTCGGATTCCCCTGGAACTGGAGTTCTCCTGGAATTGGAGTTACAGACGGTTCTCAGCCGCCATGTAGGTGCTGGGGATCGAACCTGGGTCCTCTGCAAGAGCAGTCGGTGCTCTTAACTGCTAGGCCATCTCTCCAGCCCCCTGAATTAAACTTTTATAAATGTTTAGTGACATTCACCCAATAATTTAATTTTCAATTATTTTTAGAATAACTTCTATAACCTGACCAAGAGTAGATGGTTTATTTTTGTGCTTATGTGCTAAAATTTGCTGTTATTTTATCTGTGATGTAACAAAGATATCAAGTGCTGTTGTTTCCTAGCTTTTCAGACCCCCTGCTTCCTTTTGAGTACAGCCAGGAAATATTCATGGTGATTCATCTGATAATCCCTTCTTGTTGTTTTTGAGAAACCTACCTAGTAACCACCAGTCCAAAGAGGCTAGCTGTTGGGTAGAGATGAGGTTGCTACTGTATATGCATGCGTAGGATAGGGTTTAATTGTGAGAGTAATTGATATCCTATCACACTGCAATGTTATCTTGCCCAAGGGACATTTAGGTTTGGGAGGCTAGCCAAGAGATGCCAAGGGAGCAGCTGGTGCCGATGAGGCAGGATTGTAGGCCCAGACAATCATGCTGCTAGGGCTTTGAGGAGAAGAGGGGGATTATGGGTACTTGTGTTTTGGTTTTGGTGAGACAACAGATTCAGAATACAGGAAATAAAGTGCCAATTTAGCATACTAATTACAGTGGGTAATATTTGGAAAAACTAGGTAATGAAATGAGATGGGGTAGATATTCCACTTCACAGATACATTTGTATAGTTTTGAAGAGAACTTTTTATGACGAAAGGCAATTTGGTGTTATTAAAGTATCAGTTTTATAAATTGGAGGTTAAAATTTTTACTGAAATAATTTGTGGGACTCATATCCAAATGTTTTCTTTTTTGAGAAGAACTGAAATTTCTTGATACATTCAAGGAAAAAAAAACACCTTAGTTTATAGATTTAGAATTTGGCTGGTTGCTCAAAATTTATGTCGTTGTAAAAGCAGTTAATTGGGGGCTGGAGAAATACCTCAATAGTTAAGAGCATTAGCTGCTCTTGCGGAGGACCAAGGTTCAATTCCCAGCATCTACATGGTGGTTAACAACTGTCCTAACTCCAGTTTCAGGAGATCTGATGTCCTCTCCTGACTTCAGGGGCATTGCATGACACAGGTACACTTATACACATGCAGATATAACACTCATACACATAAAATCAAAATAATAAAATATTTTTAAAATTAGTTGACTGTTCACAGAGATATATTGTTGTTCCATTATCCAAAAAAGGATTTTTTTAAAGAATGAAGAGCCATAAAAGAAAAAGGCGAAGTGAGAGAGATGATACAGAAAATAGACTTATTCCACGCATTATTAAACTATGTCAACTCTTTCATAGAGAGCACAAAATTGCTAATTAATGCTAAATTTTCAGCTTTTCATGATTTACCACTGCAGTCATTTAGCTTTTACCATAACCCCTCCAATCTCTCTCCCAATGGGTTTATTCCTATTTGTTTTCAAATACGTGGTTTCTTCTGACTTACTGTAAATGTATAACTCAAAATTAATCCTCTCTTGACCCTGTTATTCCCTTGAGGTACCACTCAAGAATTGTCTTTTTTTCCAAGGTCACTGATAAATTCTTTCTTCCTAAAATATTTTACATAAGTAAAAGCACCTAGTATATATTTGGCACTTAGCTGTATATACTTTCTCCTTTGTATCAATTTCACAGGCCAAGTGTGCTAGCCCTGGCTTTTTGATTTTTCTATGATAAGTGTCCAGTTGATGTTCTCTGCCTTGGGTTTCCTTGTTAACTCTTGCAGTGATCTGTTTTGCATTGACAGTTATTTATGCCCCACCCTGTACCACATTTCCCTGACTTCCTCGATGACCATCTTTCACCCCATTGCTTTCTTTGGATGAACTCATCCACCAGACCAATAACTAAGAAGGAAAGATTCCCAAGTCTAAACTGAAACAATCTTGTGCCACTAAACCCAATTCTTTTTATTTTATTTACATTTATTCTATGTGTATAAGATGCCTGCATATATGTTAGTGCACTTTGCAGTGCCTGTGGACGTCAGAAGAGAGTGTTGGATCCTCTGGAACTGGAGTTATGAAGAGTTGTTAGCTGCCATGAATGGTCTCTCCAGTCTCTCACAAACAATCAGAAGTGTCCATCCAATATTTCCAACTTAATGTCCCAGTTTTAGATCAAAGATATGATTTGTACAATTGAGCCTGTCATCTGTTTCTACATCCAACTCTGTTAATTTAACTCCAGCCTGATTGTGGAATGAATATTATTCTTCTGAATTAGGTTCAAATCTTTGTTTCTTCTCGATTTTTAATTTACTTTTGGTTTTAAGAGACCTATAATTTTCTAGGTTCAATTGAGTTTGCCTTAGGAAATGGTTGAAATTAAAATTTTATTATGTTCTTCATTTCTCTTCTCAATACTAAGACTACCATCTTTCTTTCAGCTCTTTGTTAAATCACAATAACACCTACTCAGCAACTTGGAGGCACTTCAGTTTTATCAATTTGTATGTAACCTAACTGAAGACATTAAAAATCTATTGAATTAAAATCTTAAATCTTTAAAGAAACAGATAGAGGAAGACATGGGCACATTGAAGGACCTACAATGCTCATGGATTAGTAGAAATAATATTGGGAAAGTAATAGTCCTACAAAGACCAATCTATAGATTCAATGCAATGCCAACCAAAAATCCCCATGACATTCTTCACAGAGCTAGAAAAGAAAGCATCCTAAAATTCATATGGAATCACAAAAGGCCTTGGAGAGCCAAAACAATATTGGGTAAAAAGAGCAATGCTTGGGGTATCACCATACCAGATCTCAAACTATATTACAGAGATATATTTGTAAAACAGCATGGTACTGGCACAAAAAAACCCAGACACATAGCTCAATAGAACACAATGGAAGACCCAAATATGAGTGCATGTAATTTCAGCCATCTAATATTTGACAAAGGTGCCAAGAAAAACAGCATCTTCAACAAATGGATCTCAGCACAACTAGATCTCCATCTGTAGAAGTATGAAATTGGATCTGTATCTTTTACCATGCACAAAAGTCAACTCCAAATGGATCAAAAACTTCAATATAAAACCTGAAACCTTGAAATGGCTAGAAGAAAACATCGGCAGTATCCTACAAGATATAGGTGTAGGAAAGACCTTTCAAAATTAGACTCAGGCATTAAGGTCAACAATCAACAAGTGGGACCTCATTAAGCTACAAACTTTCTGTATAGTAAAATAACCAACCAACCAAGGAAGAGAAAACCCACTATGTAGGAGAAAAAAATTTTTTTTTGGTCTTTTTGAGACAGGGTCTCCCCATAGCTCTGGCCGTCCTGGAACTCACTCTGTAGACCAGGCTGGCCTTGAACACACAGAGATCCGCCCGTCTCTGCCTCCCAAGTGCGAGGATTAAAGGCGTATACCACCACACCTGGTGAGAAAAATCTTTTCCTGTTACACATCTGACAGAGGCTTAATATCCTGAATGTATAAAGAACTAAAAAAAAAAAAAAAAAAAAAGAAACAGAAAAACAGACCCAATAAAAAGACGGGCTAAGGACCTGAACAGAGAGTTCTCAAATGGAGAAATAAAAATGCAAAGAAACACCTTACAAAATGCTCAGCCTCTAGTAATCAGAGAAATACAGATTAAAATCCACTTTAAAATTCCATCTTACCGTAGTCAGACTGTCTAAGGTCAAGAGAACAAACAGTGTGAAATGCTGGAAAGGGTGTGGAGAAAGGGGGATGCTCATTGACTGCTGGGGGGAATGCAAACTCAAAACCAAAAATGAATCTAACATATGATCTGCTTATAGCACTTCTTGGCATCAAAGGTCCTATCCTATAGCAGACACACCTGTACATCCCACAGCAGACACACCTGCATGTCCCACAGCAGACACACCTGTACATCCTACAGCAGACACACCTGTACGTCCCATAGCAGACACACCTGCATGTCCTACAGCAGACACACCTGTACATCCTACAGCAGACACACCTGTACATCCTACAGCAGACATACCTGTACATCCTACAGCAGATACACCTGTATGTCCCACAGCAGACACACCTGTACATCCTACAGCAGACACACCTGTACATCCTACAGCAGACACACCTGTACATCCTACAGCAGACACACTTGTACATCCCACAGCAGACACAACTGTATGTCCCACAGCAGACACACCTGTACAACTTACAACAGACACCTGTACGTCCCACAGCAGACACACCTGCATGTCCCACAGCAGACACACCTGTACATCCTATAGCAGACACAACTGTACATCCTACAGCAGCACACCTGCATGTCCCACAGCAGACACACCTGTACATCCCACAGCAGACACACCTGTACATCCTACAGCAGACACACCTGCATGTCCCACAGCAGATACAGCTGTTCATCCTACAGCAGACACACCTGTACATCTTACAGCAGACACACCTGTACGTCCCACAGCAGACACACCTGTACATCCTACAGCAGACACACCTGCATGTCCCACAGCAGACACACCTGTATGTCCCACAGCAGACACACCTGTACATCCTACAGCAGACACACCTGCATGTCCCACAGCAGATACAGCTGTACATCCTACAGCAGACACACCTGTACATCTTACAGCAGACACACCTGTTCGTCCCACAGCAGACACACCTGTACATCCTACAGCAGACACACCTGTACATCCCACAGCAGACACATCTGTACATCCTATAGCAGGTGACACACCTGTACATCCCACAGCAGACACACCTATACATCCTACAGTAGACACACCTGTACATCCTACAGCAGACACACCTGTACGTTCTACAGCAGACACACCTGCATATCCACATTTGTTGTTGCTCTTTTCACAATAGATAAGAAGTGTAGCAGGGTATCCATGCCATCAGGGTTGACTTCTATCAAAACAGGTGCCAAAATTTGCCTTGGAATCACAGGGATTTCATCAATCTTTAGTCTTTCCCCAAGGTACAAATGTTTTTCCATAGCAAGGTAAATCTACCTTTGAGTGACACAGGGTTAC
Source organism: Rhizomys pruinosus (assembly GCA_009823505.1). NCBI lineage: Eukaryota > Metazoa > Chordata > Mammalia > Rodentia > Spalacidae > Rhizomys > Rhizomys pruinosus. The sequence goes on along the minus strand of VZQC01000749.1, from coordinate 1,880,760 downwards.
CTTGTACCAAAGACAAAGAACTTTGTGTTGGAGAACTTAAAATGAAAAATCAACATTCTTAGGAGAGAAAAACTGGTTGATAGTTCATGAAGCCAGACAACAAAGAGCTGAGAGCTAAGAGCTACAGCCCCTAGGAGCTCCCAGAAGGGATGATCTTGTCCTTGCCTACCACTGGAGGAATGAGCTTCCCCTTCCTTGCCCAGCCAACATGTCACATGTATACCTGGATCAGGATTATTTACCTATTGTTTCAGCAGTAGATCGGCAGTGTGGCTTTGATTTTTTAGAAGCCAGATTCAACATTGTCAGTCACGTAGCAGCAAGCAATTAATGAGAGCATTTGTCCACCTTAATCAGAGGCATTGGTTGGGTTGCCTTAACAGTAGAAATTTTGGTCAGGAGAAGGAAAGAATGAAAGGTTGTGGGGGCTGCCGCTGATGGCAGCATCAGTTGTCTGGTGCTGCTGGCGATGTGGGGGACTGGTCACCCACCCTGTTGCTGGTTAGGACTGCCAACAAAGGCTGGTAGCTATTCTGAAAGGCTAGTGACCTTTCAGCAGCTTCGGATGACTACAAAATTGGTTATTTTGCAGTCCAGGGCTGTGAAGTTGGTGACTCCACAGGCCTGATGCTGGTAGCTGAACCCAGTCTAAGGGTGCTGACCCCTTCTTGCAAGACTCTCACTGTGTAGCTCTTGCCCAAGCTAAGGGATTGGTTATCCTTAGAGCTTTACCTCTGGCTCAGGGGGTGATGCCCTCTTAATCAATTAAGCTAGCTGAAACCCCAATTGTGGGTCTGATTGATTCACAGTTAGCTGGCACCTGAATCACACATCAATTAACTGGACTGGGGACTTGTCAGGTGGTAATGAAGTATCCACTTTATTATATACAGTACCTCACTTATATAGACAGAATGATGTCATCTCTCAGGGCCCAATCCCAGACCCCCTGCATCATACCCCCTTGTATACCACTAGTCCTGCTGGGTCAGGTGCAGATGAGCAGGCAGGCAATTTAAGACAATGCATCCATAGGTGGCCTGCCTTCGCCTACAAAAGATGACTAATGACTGCCAACTAATAAGGAATTTAAAGGATCAAGATTTTATTGGGAAAAGCAAAAAAGTGGGTTGTATTTACATTCTGAGCTTTTAGTGCATTTTATACTGATTTAATTGCATGTACACTATAATTTACAGAATAATACCTATTTGTTCCAGGTGGTCTCAGCGTGAACTTGTCATCTTGATGGAGTTTAAAATAGATTTTTCTCAAAAGTGTCCTAGTTTAGATATGTCATATTGTTTCCCATCCTAAAAGCACTCACTTCTAGTCTTGTGGAGGGGCCTCTAATTTTCCCAAAAGGAACAAATTTTGGGGCTTTGGTCCACAGACAAAAAATAAATAAAAGCAAAACAAGAAACAAAATGAAAAATTGCATATTTGGTTTTGTTTTGTGTTTTTGAGACAGGGACTTCCTATAACCCCAGCGGGCCTGGAACTTGTTCTGAAGACCACTCTGGCCTCCATCTCATAGAACTCCATCTTCCTCTGCCTCCTAAGTGCTGGGATTAAAGGCATGTGCCACCAGGCCCAGCATCATTGCCTGCTATTAATGTGATTCAGCAATCAGGATCCTGACAAGAACAGAAGGCCGCCTCATGTGTTCATCTCTGTGTAGTGGAGAAGGCGGCACAGAGATTTTCTCCACCTCTCCTTCCTTCTCCAAGGAGCAGAATGTGTACAGTTTGCTCTGCTCTGGCTTGCTTACTTCTCAGAAACAAGGCCAATAGCCTTGTGAAGAAGTAGGTAGGGTTATCATGCTCTGAAGGAACAGAATTTAGACCCACTTGCAAGATAAAACTCAATGAACCTTAGACTGGAGCAACTACAGCAGCTTCTGTCCTTGGGTACAGGTGATGATGCTGCCTTTTTTTTTTCGAGACACATATGTAAAATTTATTTAAAACACATTAGAATCTCACTATTTTCATACAGTCTAAATTCTAGCAACATATACAGATACCAAGTGACTACAGTATATACCGAGGTAAGAAAAATACATTCTGGGATAATATTACTGACACCCAAGCCATTTTCACTTTCTATATAGTTCAATACATGTTTTGTTTCTACCATTCCCAGTGCCAAAAAAGGAAAACAAAGGAAACTAAACAGTAGCTGGACTAAATGAGAATTGGTGCCACAGCTGACAAAATATTCTAATAACTATCCGACTCTTTAGATTTTGCAGTTTAGGGACTTCAAGTTCATTTTTTAGATAGAGCTTTGTCAGCTCTCTTTAGAGGGGTTGGAACCCTTTCAATGTCCCCCATAGTCTATGGGTCTTTCTGGTGGTCTCATCTGTCTCGATGTTTCTAGGCCCCTTTTGTTGCTTTCCAAGTGACAGTGTGGGGCCAAGGCAAAGAAGCTCAAGCTGCATCAGCAGCCACAGCCTTGTGGGCACTCATGCTTAATACCCCTCCTTCCCGTGAGGGAAGTACGCATATATAAAATGTCATAATGACTGTATAACTTCTCTGTGTGAATGGTGACTAAACCCATTGTTCAATGCAAAGTGCAAATAGTGAAACATAGCTCTTCTTCATTTTAAGATAAAGGAACTTGGACAATCAACTCCCGAAATACATGCTGTGGCTTCTTTTGGTCATGGTTTTCTAATTAGTGTTTTGTGCCCCTCACATCTCTTGATTAATGTAAACACAAAAATGAATTTAATTGAACTTTTAAGATTTTATACTCTCCTAGACTCTGCTTATGACTTTAATTTTACCCTATTTGTTCTTTCAGCAATAGATAGGATAGTATTTTCACCCTAAGAATAGTATCTCAAGTATAATTGTAAATGGATGAACTTGTTTGTGGTTTGGTAATAATGAAGATTCTTGCTCATAGGTCTTGTTTGGGAAGAGAGTATCTGCATGTCTGATCTACTTCCAAGTATGGTCCTTTGGGCCACACTTTGAGTCCACACTTCTTTATTTGAAAGCCCCTAACTTGCCTTAACCCTACTGCCTCAGGACATTGAAGATAATAGTTGCAAAATTACCTTTGGTTATTCCTAAGGACAGGTGACTTATCTGAAGAGCAGATGCCCTAGTTGAGATATTTGTTTCAGCCCCTTCTTCCACATGCTATCATCCAGAGATACAGACAATATTTTCACTGCAGACAGGTTCTCTGAACACTTTCAATTCCTTTAACAGTGGTGTTATAAGGCTGTCTTGTGCATAGTGAAGTCCATGATGAATATGTTTATTAGCTAGCTATTAAGAAATGTCTTTCAACTAGTACACCAGAAGAGAGTCTATAAAGGACATATGCCTTTACAGTTTTCAACAGGCAACTATTTTAAGCAAATCACAACATATTTTTAAGGAAATTCTTGTGCTAGAAAAAGTAAAGGGTTTTGTTTTTACAAATCCAAACAGGCTTATGAATCAGGTTGGGGAAATATATGTTACTGATTTGATTATAGTGGTTACTTTTTGCATGTTATGTGGTGTGAGTGCATTGTACTTCCTCTATCATATTCTGTCTTATATACTGAGAAAGGAGCTCTCCTGAACCCATAGTTTACTGTTTCTGCTAAACAGAATAGCTAGATTGCCCCAGGGATTCCCTGTCTCTGCCTCCTGCATCTGGGATTAAAGGTAGGATACTATACCCACTTGGCTTTAAAAAATTTTTTTTTTAAAAAGTAGTTTTTTAAAAATTTTATTTATTTTTTATATGTATGAATGTACCGTCTGCATGTAGGTTTGGGCACCCGTGTCGTGCAATGCCACGGATGTCAGAAGAGGGTGTTGGATTCCCCTGGAACTGCAGTTAAAGACGGTTCTCAGCTGTCATGTCTGTGCTGGGGATTGAACCCCGGTCCTCTGTAAGAGCAGTTGGCACTCTTAACCACTAGGCCATCTCTCCAGCCCCCTACTTGGCTTTTTATATGGTTCTGGGGATCCTAACTTTGGTTCGAATACTTGCCTGGAAAGTGTTTTTCCTGCTGAGCCATCTGTAAAAATCACGAAATTATTGCTTCTCATCATTATACTTATTGCAAATTTTTAAATATAAAATAGATTCATTGGACACAAACAGGATCACTTGATGCAGGTAGAATATATCCTGGCAAAAATTCCTATTAAAGAGTTTGGAAGGACTGCAGAAGATAGATGGTCTACAGAAATATCATGCTATAAATGAGCCTCAGAACTTTGCAGCAGAGTTGGAAACCTCCCACAGACATCAGAATGTAACAGCCTGGAGAAAGGCTGGTGAAAATTTTAGGGGGAAAAGCAATAAAATGTTCATAAATTTTGACTACAGACCTTGGGTCTCAGTTTTCAGATTAATATGTTGATAGAGTCATCTCTTTAAACCCTCAAAGGAAGTCAATTGTGCCTAAATTTTATTGATGTATGTTTCAAAATATGTGCTATGCCAAAGATTTGCACTTGCTTTCAGTAAAACAAATGTGTGCATGTAATAACCTTCACCCTTTCCTTGCAGAAACTGCATCCCAGCATAAGGATCTTAGATTCGGGAAAGAAATTGGAAGAAACATATGTTCTCTCATTTCTACCTCATTTCCATGAGGCTTTCATTCAATTTTACTTTGTTTTTAAATTAATGAAATATTTTCTGTCCACTCTCCATTCATATCCTATGTGGAGATTAGAAAGCAAGAGTTTTCATATAGATGTTTATGGAGATATTAGTGCAATTTTCTTTCAAGGGATACAATTATTAATTTTCACTAATACTAACAGGAGACATTCAGACAGTTCTGTATACAACTGAAAGTAGGGAAGGGACTTAATTCAACTGTGATTATCAGGTAGACTTCTGGTAATGGATATTCACACAGGAAAAAAAAAACCATGGTTATTTAGCAGAAGTAATAAAGATACTCTTTAGTTAAGAGTTCTGATAATAGTGAGGATGTAACTGCCTTTGTAAATGTTTATGACTTCAACAAGTTTATTGGTTATTAGAAAAACTCCCTAGTCTGCAAAACCTCAAGGAGAGAGCCATTAGCATTTCATATCTGCTCTCCTATGACAGTTATTACAGGAGCTGAGATATGACTCTGCATTTCATGTCATGTGACTTAGTCTCCATCCATCCCTTCAGTACCTCAGATTGCAGATTGTGGCTTGAGTCAATGTTTGTGCAGAAGAATTATGTAGTGACTAAATGTCACTGGCTTCAAAATGAAGTATCACAAATTGTAAAGAGTTGGAGTCTTAATTAAGCTGTGTACCCTCTTTAATAAACAAAATGTTTGAGCAAATCTTAATGTCAGAAATTATTTCCCTCTCATATATACTCTGATATACTTTTGTTTTAATTTGGGGCCAACAATAAAGAGTTTAAATAGATTTTAATGAAATATATATATATATATATCGGAAAAATGATTGTACTTCCCCTTCAAACATGTAGACTGGACCCTTATGTACATTTGAATGAATTGGATACTGTGGGGCTTAAAATATTTTCAGGCAATAACTGATAGTACAGATTGAAATATAGACCTCATAAAATGTAATGGGTAGCTTGTAGAATTTGTGACCATATGCAGTGACAAATAATAGCTTTGGGAGGAGATAAAATTATCATAAAAGATGTCTTTATGATATTTTAACTAATTATTTTACTGGCTACTTGGCCATATCCACATACTATGCTGAGTTTTCTATGTTTGAATTGGCGTGGTTGAGGGGTGTTGTGTTAGGAAGCAACTCAGTAAGCTGGTCTATGCTTGCTTTTCACTTGCTGAAGGCATTAGAAGAAACTTATTGCTCCCAGGGAGAAGCTAATCCAATCCTCAAACTGATCCTAACCATTCCTTTGCTATGAGAAGAAAATACATTTCTGCCATTGTGTCTGATGGAATAAAGACTGAGTGAAATTCCACTGATGCCTGCTCACTTCTGGTTAATACACGAGAGCAGGCGTGTTCCTTTTCTCTTTGTTCTGCATAACTTACAATTTCGGACTGGAACTTCGAATGCATATAAATAAATGAACATTCTTCAGGGAAGATACAATGTACAAGGACCCATTGATTAAGCCAAACGCTACTCTTCTGAACCTTTCACACATTCAAGTAGGCTTTCTTCAGAGCTATCACTGAGTGACAGTAGCTTCCCATTTGTGACATTTTTACTCCCTGAGGAAAATATGGCCTGCATTCACTGATAAAGACATTTCAATGTCTAATTCCTACCCCTCCATATTGAGTTATTCAAACAGATGTGACCTACCTGATGCTTTATTCCTGAAAAGAAAGGAGAACATTCTTCTCTTGGGTTCCTAGCAAGTGCCTCTTGAATCTTGCTTTGCACTGTCAGTACGTGGCAAGAAGCAATGAACTTCCCCTAACTTTATCTCTCTTCCTTGGGCATGCAAAAAAAAAAAAATCGCTCTCTGTTCCACTGTATTTTGATAGAGATCCTTCTATTTTTGCTTGTTTCCCCTAAAGGGTATAAGAGTCCTTTGTGAGTAAAAGTTGAGTGACTAGCAGAAATCAAAATAATTTTTTTCTTACTGCTTTCCCCATTAACAAGGATTGTTAACAGAAACAGGACAATTTGGCTTGAAGAAATTGAATATACTCAGCTTATTTGAATTCCAGTTTGTGGGTTACTTGTGGAATTGTATGTCTGTAGGGAAATTCTAGGTCATAAATTTAAAGATGTGCTTTCCTCATTTTATGATTTGAGTCTGCTTCTAGGGGTTGAAATTACTGCAGCAGTTTTTAGGTCATAGTATGGATTAGTTGATCATCATCAATATAAGCTCAATATCAAGGATATAGTTATATATAACAAATTCATGAAAATAATAGATGAAATTGATTATGGATGGACTATGATTTCAATGGTTGTAGACTACTACCTCTGCTAGAAGTTTTTAATATTATGATCATATTTCAAAATATAGGAAAGTATTAATTAGTGGTAGTCTTTTACTTAGGTACCTGCAGTGACTTCATTTAACTGCTTATAGCTCTTACATCTGTCCTTCTAGAAGACCCTTAATGTTTCTGTTCTGTATACTCAAAATAACAATGTCACAAAAGCTTTGGGGTGGGATACAGAAGTATAATTCTGAGCACTGATGAGCACAGGCAGGCAGGAAATGCAGCTGGCTGATATTGCTCATTTTTGAGTAGGTGACGACCAAAGCTCTCAACAAGGGGAGTGAGAATGACCTGGAAATCAATTTGCAGAATATTTTGATGTGAAAATAACGTGCACAGACAGCATCTCTAATGGCAACAAGCCATACATGTGATACAAAGAGGGGACCAGGTTGCCACCCAGCTAGGAACCTCATTTTAAACTTATACTGTATTTTCTGGTAACTTATTTTACAATAATTTTATTAACCTATCAAATATTTTTATTTATTCTCTGACAATTTCATATAGAGTATTTTGGTCATATTCAGATACCTCCCCAATCTCCATGCACACCTTATCACAGACCTGGACTTCATTTCCTCTATCATGTTTCTTTTTTTTTTTTTTTGAAGTTATTTTTAATTTATCTGTATGCCTGCATGTATGTAACTGTACCCGTGTCATGCAATGTCTGTGGAGGTCAGAAGAGGGCATTGGATTCCCTGGAACTGGAGTTACAGATGGTTATTAGCCACCATGTGGGTGCTAAGAACTGAACTCAGGTCCTCTGTAAGACAGCCAGTGCTCTTAACTGCTGAGCCATCTCTCCAGCCCCTCATTTTTCTTTTACAAAGGCAAATCAAGTAGTGTGGTTTGTGTGCTCCAAATGCTCTTTGGCATGAGTCAACTATTAGAGACTTGTCTATCTACCAGGCATCACACACTTAAAGAATATTGACTCTTCTTCTCTAAGCAGCTCTCAGTTGCCAATTGATCCTCTTAGGTAGGGGCTGGGGCTTCTATTTTTCTTTTTCTTCTTAGATAAGGTCTTACTCTGTAACCCAGGCTAGTCTAGAACTCATTGTGTAATTCATGCCGGCCTAAAACGCCTAGTGATCTTCCTGCCTCAGCCTCCTGAATGCTGAGATTACAGAAATGAGTCAGCATAGCATGCCAAACTATTACTTTGAAACTAATTCAAGCCTGCTCCATTTCATCCTTATTTATATTTATACACATCATTATTTACCTGTGTATGCCTCTCCATAACATTTTACATGCCCATGTATACTTACATTTGTAAACATCTCATCCAAAGAATTCTTAGTAGCCATGTGGAGTGGCCACCTAAGAACAATATACTCTTTGGGACCCTCATCTCTGCTTTCAAATTTGAGTAGAAATTTATCCCTGAGAATCATCTGATTGGGAAATTGAAATTTTCATCATTTTTTTCCAAGGAGAATAACTCTGTAATGAAACAATCTCAGATGTTCATTTATAATTGGCACCTTGCAAATGGAGGCAGGCCCCTTGTCACAACAGGAGCCTCTTTTCTTATTATTTTTACCTGCCCTTTCTCTTCATCATCTTTATCTGTATTTGTTCTCTTTACAGTTTTCCTTTGCAATTGATATTTTTAAAGGCCACTCAGAGCTCTCTGTTCACCTAAGCAACTTAATTACATTTCTGGGAGCTGCATTGCTTTTTTAAAAAGTGGATATGACTAAAAAAAGAAACCTAGGTGATATTTTGCAGCTTAGTGATGACTATTATTTCCTCAAGTCTTGGTAGAAGATTTCATTCAAACTTTCAAACATTCTAGCATAAGCAGTTCAGCACTTGATATAGTAATTAACATCGGCCATTTGAAAAAGCCCAGGGAAACACATGCTTGTAGATCACTCTTAGAAAGGCTTTTTTCTTGTCAGCAACTTAGCACCTGATGTTTTGGCTGGCAACTCAGAGCTATTTGAGGGTCTTATCCCTGGCATTCCCATCTACTAAAGCAGAGAAATTTCATTGATCCCAAAGAAGTCTTAGGAAGAAAATGCTGTTTAGCCACCTATTTCAGAACTTTTCAAAAGCAATTGCAAGTAGAGGCAGGGTCTCATGCTATAAGAAAAGAGCTTATCCCTGAAAGATCCCCCCTTCAAGGATCCAGGTTAGTAGCCTGAAATCAATTCAAGCAGCTGAAAGGATGAAAGGAAATTTCATGGTCTGGGTGTCTTCTTTTGAGTGCTTTGATTCAGGTTTTCTTGGGCTGTCTGACTAGAGGCAAAGATTAGTGACACAGTGCTTGCTTTCAGTGCTCTATGCTTCTATGCTCCTTCCCCTGGAAGGAAGCCCAACCTGTGGGAACTAAGGGTCCTCTTAGCATTTGTCTCTTCAGGATGGATGGGGTTTACATAGCTGCTCTCATACTAAGTCATCAAGAAGAAAAGCAACTGCTCTTTGAGACAGGGCAGGTTTTACTTTTCCTGAGCAACTGCAGCAGAAGAGTAGCCTCTTTGGAAGGCAGGTGGGGCTCCTGTGTGCAGCCAGAAAGGACAAACTTGATTAACTCTTTTCTCATGCTGTCAAGTGGTTTGGTGTGAGAAAAAAAGGGTTTATCTCTTTTTCTGAGTTTTTGTTTTTAGTCTGGTGCAGGCAAAAAGCAATTCACAGCTGTGTCAGGGCTAAAGCACCCAGATCTTTGAGTTCTCAAGACCAACCCTTGCTTCCACTAAGCCAGAGCTATGCCATGCATACACACACAATCCACAACTTTGTGTTTTAGGTAATTAGGTTCAGATATTTTCTTCTTGAAAATTGTTCTGTATTTATAGTTTTTTTTGTTATGTTTATCAAATTAGGGTCTCAGGACCTGCAGCAACATCTGGAAACGTGTCAGAAATCATGGTTGGAATGTCTAATGTAGGAGCGGAGGTCTTTGCTGAAGATAATGCTCTTCCCTTACACTGGAAAGGAGTGATATCAGGAATGCTATGTTATAAATCACTGGTTCCCAAATTTACAGTGCATTAGAGTCACTAGGAAGATGTGAGGAAGTTCAGATTACTGGGTTCATCCCGAACACCGGTAGAGGTGTTGTGGGCGTGAGAAGGTGCTGTCTCTAACCTACCTCCCATCATGCTCTCCATGCTGCTCTGGGAACACCGCTTCAAGACACATTGGCCTAAGACTGATGTTCAACCACCTGATAGCAGACTCATTAAACATTTAATAGAGAGAAGATGAACAATATACAAATCAGAAGCTATGCAGGTAGATGCACGACAGGAGAGCCGTGACAATTTCCCAGGTGATGCTGATGCACAGCCAGCTGTGAATTCCTCCGGAGAGCATCTCAGAAGTGGCTCTCAATCCTGCTTTACCATTCGAACCACCTGGCAGGACTTAAAAACCTTCATGCCTAGATTTCAAATCCCAGAGGTTCTGATATAATTGGTTTGAGGTGCAACCTGGGCATTCAGAGATTTGAGAGCTCTCCAAGTGACTCTAATATACAGCTAAAGTTAAGAACTACTATCCTAAATATCCTGCGCAGCTGTAAACACTTCATGTTTTTCTAGTCTCTGTAAAGGATACAGTATTCAAGGAAAACAATGTTCCTACACTGGTTCATTACTAGTCATCACACAGGCTCCAAGTTTATACCGAATCTAACTTAATACCCATCCTGGATGGCCACAAAATCCACTTACTTTAAACAAAATTCACTTTCCTTTACAATGTATGAATTTTTTTGTTTGGACAAATATCCTAAGGGAGCACAAATAATTTCATTTCCTATACTTATAGATAATTTACATATTATCCTAGTTAATGACAATCACTATTATAGTCGAATGTAGCAGACCATAACACAGACAAGCAAGGTCCTCTGCCCCTATCTCTAGAACACTTACTTGTCTGGTTTGGCTGAGTGGACCAAAGATTTACACAGTATTCAGGATCTGTTACACAGGTAGAGCAAAACTGCACAGAAGATAGTCGGCAGGCAGAGCAACTCCTTATCTAAGCCAGTGTAGACTGAACACTAGTGAACTGTTAAGAAAGGGAAGCATCAGAAGTTGGGAAACTGTAAAGGCTTCTACCTCAGCCAGTGAGGCTTTCTTGGTGGGGTGGTGGAGTTGGAATAACATTAAAACAATGAAACACTCGTGAATATTAATGGGCTTCACGTCAAGCTTCTTTATACCTGTGGGAGAGTTCCCTTTGGTGTTTATTACATAGCAAACCTTTCCTGGCTTACCTCCCCACCAGCCTAGAAACAGCCATTTGACCATGAGCAAGATACTTAACTTCCAGGCCTTAGTTTTCACAAATATAATATGGTCTTGCAAGGTCATTCAGAGGACTACAGGAGGTGACCTGCCAAGCATCTAACTCCGTACCTGATACATGCTAGTAGTTCAAAACTATTACTGCTTTTGTCAACCTTGTCCTTCCTAACATTTTTACTAGTGTTGACTTTGATCAACAACACAACCATCAACAATCAAAGATATTGCCTCTCTCTACTTCCTTGTTTGTCCCCCCTTCCTCTCTCTTACTGTCCTTAGCATTTCTATAACTGTGACAAAACACTGTGACTAGACTTGGAAGGAAAGTGTTTATTTCGCTTATAAGCCCAGTCCATCATCAAGGGAAGAAGCTAAGGCAGGAACCTGGAACATAGACCACGGAGAAACATTGCTTACATACCTGCTACACCCGGCTGGTGCTCAGTCTGCTTTCGTTTACAACACAAGACCACCTGCTCAAGGGTGGCACCACCCACAATGGGCTGCCCCCTCCACATTTCTCAATAAAATCAAGAAAATGTCCCATAGGTGTTGTCACAAGTCAGTCCTGTGGAGGAAATTCCTTCAGGTGTGTCAAGTTGACAGTTAAAGATATCCAGCACAACTACCTGTTGTAACACTTACTGAATTGCTGCTAGGTCTTATCTTCTTATTAGGCACTTGGAGACAGAGGAATAAACAAGCTTCTATCAGTATACTCAGTCTAGGGAGACAAATACTGCATAATGTGTGACAAGTGGATATCAGAGATGCACAGGGGAGTAGCACCTAAACTTAGTGGTAGGACTTGCAAGTATCTGGGGGGGGCGATTCTGAAGAAGCTCACTCTTAGGAGATGAGTAAAAGTTGCTAGATATAGTAGTGGAAGACACTTGTGAAAACCTGAGAGACAGGAGAATTTCAGACAAAGAACAGCAACTATAAAAAAGGATGTGAAGTGTCCTGTGTGGAAAAACCATGGCATAGGCTAGTAACTTTGGCCTGCTGGGAGTTTTTGGGGAAGTGTGGGCAATGAAGCACGAGGACCGGGCAGATCTCAGAACACCTCTACCAGTATTCCTCAAAATGCGGTTCGCAGTCCAGCCACCAGCAGGGATCTGGTTAGAGATACAAATTCTTTTATTTTTTAATTTTATTTATTTATTTTTATGTGTATGAATGTACTGTCTGCATGTAGGTTGGTGCACCCATGTCATGCAATGCCACAGAGGTCAGAGAGGGTGTTGGATTCCCCTGGAACTGGAGTTAAAGATGGTTCTCAGCCGCCATGTGGGTGCTGGGGATTGAACCCGGGTCCTCTGCAAGAGCAGTCGGTGCTTAGTGACTAGGCCATGTCTCCAGCCCAAGAGATACAAATTCTTTACTAGATTCACTGAATGTTGGGACTGATACTTCTAAATCTTTGTCTAAACAAGGCTCCCAGGCAAACTGATGTGTGATATGATTTAAGAAACACTGTTTGTTGTGGCCTGAATATTTGTGTTCCTCCAAGATTCATGCTGAAACTGTCCTGTGAAACAGTATTAAGAGGTGGAGCATTAGGTCACAATGATTCTTCTCTGGGGAACAGAATTAAGTCCCTCATAAAATGGGTATTCCGGCACGTCAGCCTTTTCCTTCATCAAGGCAGAAACTAGGCCCTCGCCTGACTCTAAAACTGATGGAATTTAGTTAGATCTTAGACTCCCCAGCTCCAGAATTAGGAAAAGTTTCTGTCATTGACAAATTACCTAGTTACCAGATCTTATGTTATGGCATACATACATATATGCATGTATTTAAATATTATTTTATGATGATGCTCTTTTGCTAGACATGGTCATAATAAGAAATGTGGTCACTTTCCTGAAGGGCATGGGGAACTGGAAGGATATTCAAGGAGTAAGCATGTCTTTGCTTGGCAGGCTTACTCTGGAGGAAAGGTAAAAGAGGAAACTGAGGCTGTATGGAGGCAGTGGGCTAATGAAGGCTTAATGGATAGCATGGTAGGGAGAAAATCCAAAGACACTGGAGAGGAAGGCATTTTCCTTGCTGAATGTACATCTCACAAAAATTATGAAGTCTAAAACAGGAAGAGGGATATGATGCAAATCCTGCCTGCCTGGTGTTGACATCTGGGTACCAGTTCACACCTCCTGAGGACACCTTCCATTAACCCATTGGGGAAGCCTCATGAGGGCTCTTCTGGGGTAGCCCTAGAAGAAAGTCCCCTTTATGCCACCTCAGAGGGAAAATCTGGGTTGAACTGGCATCACAGAGTCTGGATCATGCATAGGACAGTGAGGGATGATGGTTAGTAAAGAAAACAAACCTTGGGGGCTGGAGAGATGGCTCAGCGGTTAGGAGCACTGACTGCTCTTGCAGAGGACCTGGGTTCGATTCCCAGCACCCACATGGCGGCTAAGAACCGTCTTTAGTGCCTGGTGTGGTGGCACATGCTTTTAATCCTACCCCTTGGGAGGCAGAGGCAGGCAGATCTCTGTGAGTTCAGGACAGCCTGGTCTACAGAGTGAGCTCCAGGGCAGCTGAGACTAAAGGGAGACCCTGTCTCAAAAATACCCCCCCCAAAAAAAGAAAAGAAAACAAACCTGTTGGATTGTAGTTTCTCAGTTCTCAGATTCTACAAATACGTGGTGGTATCGAATCACCAATGCTGCTCAACGCCTTCTCTTCCCTATGTACGTGAGGAGAAAACTGAATTTGAGTTAGGGTTGAAATGGGCCAGGCTACATGCTTCTTTCTGCTAGGCCTTCCTTCCTTCCTTCGTTCCTTCCTTCCTTCTTTCCTTCCTTCCTTCCTTCCTTCCTTCCTTCCTTCCTTCCTTCCTTCCTTCTTTCCTTCCTTCCTCCCTCCCTCTTCTCCTCCCCCTCCCCCTCTCCCTCCATCATCATCATCATCATCATCATCATCATCATCATTATCTTCATCATCACCCTTGCTTCCTAGCTGCAGGGAAAAGGTGCTTGGAGAAAGGTGAGCCGGATTAATCCTGCAATGTACCTTTAAGCTGGTCTCCAGACCTGGGAGACAGGCAAAGGAGATGCTGTGTTAGCTGAGAGAGGACAGGGAGACAATTCCAAGATCTTTGACAGCTCTATCCTTTTGCCACCGTCTTCCAAACCCACGCATCTCTGCTTAGAGTCTGCCATGAAATGAAATGAAGAGTGCCCCCCCTCCCCCCCATCCCATTTGCTTGTGTGATTTCAGTGAAAAAAGTCAGTGCACAAGGACGGAAACCAGAGCGGCTGAAAATAGGTGCATGACTTGTTGAGCATACAAATCATTTCCCCCCAGTCTCCAAGGGAGGGGAAAAACATCCCTTACTCTCCTTGCAGCCTGTGTTCTGCGGTCGCGAGAGGTGGCCCAGGCTCATCTCCCTGTGGTTCTCTAGCCATCCCCCCAGGAAACTTTGCTCGCAGGGCCGGCTCCTTCTGCCTGGCTGGGGCGGAGACCAAGGGCGTGCAGTGGGGGCTCCCTCCCGGCCAAGCCCCCCCTTAGACCCTCACGACGCCTGCCTCTGTCTCTTTAAATTCCAGCTGCGCGGCTGGGAAACAGCGCCACTCGCCGCCCAGGCCGGCTGGCTGCGAGCTCGTGCTTGGGCTGCGGGCTGCGCGCGGCTGAGAGCTGGGCTCTGCCCGGGGTGCTCGGCGGCGGCGGCGGCGGCGGCGGCGGCGCGGGGCGGGGAGGCGCGGCCCGGCCGAGAGCGAAGAAAGAGCGAGAGCCGGCCGGCCGGGAGAGGTGCCGCGCCCGGTCCCGCGCCCGCTTGGCGGCCGACAAGGATGTACCCGGCGCGTGCCGGCCGGCGTTCTGATTAAGACGATTTCCATAGTAACCCGATCAAGTGGCTCAGGATCGCAAACCTGAGGATTTCAGCGGCCCGCTGGCGGTGACCTCGGCCAGGTAAAGCTGAGATCTCTTCTTGCTTGCAAACCGCTGCGCTCCTTGCAAAGTTCCTTTTGTGGAAAATCGCCCAGCCCCACGCAGCCTGGGGGATTTGCAACAGCGTGCTGCCACTCAGGTGCTTGCCACAGGCACCCTCCCAGGGCACTTCCCCAGGATCTATTATCACATTATTTAAGAATTATTTTTCTTGCTCCCTCCACTGCCTCCTCTTTTTGATTATCCCCTCCCTGTGTTCCTTTAGGCTTGCTTTTTCTTCTTCTTTTCTCTCTCTCTCTCTCTCTCTCTCTCTCTCTCTCTCTCTCTCCCTTTCTTTTTTTATTTTATTATTATTTTTTCTCTAAGACTAGTGATGGGGTCACCAGGAGAAGTGGGGGGCGGGGGACGGGAGGGTGGAGGGTGAGGAAGGTCCAGGGAGTGGTGGGGTCAGATGCGCTGGATGCCCTGGGCTACTTAGGGCATCACACACTTCCTTGCACTGGGGTTTTGGGGAGGGCTGTTAGCATCACAGAGCCCTAACTGTAGACTGAGCCCCATGTCTGTGAGAGAGGGATGCGGGCTCGCCGGTGATGGTGATGGAGCACTTGGCTGGGTGGCTGGCCAGCATCCATACATCATAGCTTTGCTGCCTACTCCCCCGCCCCTCTTTGGATTTCTCTGTCTGTTTCACCATCCTGTTTCTTTCTTCTTTTCCTTACCATCTTCACCATTCTCTTCCCTTCCTCTCCTCCCTCTTTCTTCCCCTCTTTCCCCTTTCCTCTTTACCAAAAGGGAGGAATCCTTTGTAACCCTTCGATTCTGCCAGCCAGCATGAGAATAACTGTGAAAGCGGCAACGTGGCTACCTTAACCTGGTTGTTTTCAGACCCGTCCTCATCCATCAACATATTTGTTTCCTGAGTCTATTGATCTCCATGGATTGTGCAGAAATGCATTCTAAGCTGGGCGACTGTATGTCAGAATCGGAGTTCTGCAGCTCCAAGTACGACGTGTATTGTAAAGGCTGCATGCTTTTTAAATTCAAATAAGCCATGGGTATAAATAAATGTATCTTTGAAAAGAATCTAGACTTATACTAGTGAAAGTTTCCTCTTTAATTATTGTTACACTCCTTTCTCTGACATTTAATTGTAGGGAACTTGGAAGCCAGCCCCCTCCCCTCCTCTAGTTTAAGAAGAACATGCAACTTTTATTTTAATTATCTCCTCTTGGACCTGATTGAGTTTTCCTTAGCCAGGCAATAGAACAAGGAGGTCATAATTAAGGTTTCTGATGCTTGCTTTCTGAGATCCAAAGCAGTTTGAAGTGGAGAGCACTGAGAAGCAGTGGCCCAGACAGAGCCTGCCAAGGAATAGAAAAAGGTTAGCAACTTCTGTGTGAAATAACTAGATTTGGACTTTGGTACTGAACATGTGAAAATGCAATCAAGACAGACCTTTTGTTTTTGATTACTGACATGTGGACAGCTCTACTGGGTAGATATAAGTTACTGTCTACTATTTAAAAATGACCTGCTAAAGTTGAGAACCCATGGCTTCTTGCTTGCCTTGATGTTTCTTCTCTGTTTTTAATTTTTGTTTGACATGTTAGATGTCTATATTATGAGAAAACAAAGGAGTTGTGTGAGGGAGGAGATGACTTCTGTTTGGCCAGACAGAGGGTTTAGCTTCAAAAATTTCTGGAAAAAAAATCTTGTTCTAGTCAAAAGTCTTCTTGAGATCACATTATTTCCCATGTGGAAAATTAGCTGATCGGTGGATTTCTTCCCGTTCAGTGATCTATCTATCTATATATCTATCTATCGATCGATCGATTGATAGATAGGTAGGTAGGTAGGTAGATAGATAGATAATACAGGCAAGGGTCTCGGTTTCAGAGAGCGCCCTTTTGCCTCCTTTCCTTTGTCTGCACATTTGTCTTTAAATTGAATTATTAATACAGAATGAAGGATCCTGAGGCAGAGAATGGATCAGAAAGAAGAGAAACTACTGACAGAAAGGAAAACAAACCCAAAGCAAGAGAAATACAACTGCCAGGCCACTCTACAGCATCGGCTTTATTTTTAGCCAATTAGGAAACACATCTTAAATGTGTTTCATTTTCTTAATTCTGCAAATTATATAGATTACAATGGAAGTCATATTTCTCCAGTTCAGATGAGCATTTACAGGAGATTAAATACTTCCTTTGCCAGTGGAATCCCCCAAACATGCTTTGGACAACATTTTCCTTGAACAATGATGTAGTAATGATGCTACATTGTTTATACCTGACTTCCAATTCTGGTGGTTTTCTGCATGGAGAGTTTGGTTCTAACACTTAACAAGATGCTCCTGTTAGGCTAAGTGGTGCTTAAATGTACAATTAACAAATTACATTTATAATGAATTGATCATTTTTCTTGTTCTTGGTGTAAGGGATGTTATGCCAATTTACTATTTTGGTGTGGTGCCGCCTCTTAAAATGTGTATATATAAAGGACTCTACACAGAGACTTATAAGTGTCAGGTAATTTGAAGTTAAAAGTATATTAGAGATGGCCATAAATCACCCTCATTGATTATGAACCTACTCACCCCCACCTGTGATTGCATCTATATATAGACCGCTTAATGAAAGGCTGGTGATAATGAGCTATCTGTTTTATAACAGGAAAAAAAAGAACCCCTCAAATTTTACCTCAAGTCCCCATTTGCATATGGAAGGAATAGTAAAGTTTGTGATCTTATATTTTAAAATACTAAATTATAGAACACCAGTAATTATTAACAATATATTCTGAAATTGCTGTAAGATCATTCTCAAGTTGTCTGGAGGACTCTAAGTGACTTATCCTTGTAACCCATGGCAACAGGAAATGGTTGTGCGAGGTGCAAGCTTAAGCCTGGTCAAGGCATGCACTTTGTG
This sequence comes from Rhizomys pruinosus, assembly GCA_009823505.1. NCBI lineage: Eukaryota > Metazoa > Chordata > Mammalia > Rodentia > Spalacidae > Rhizomys > Rhizomys pruinosus. The sequence continues at coordinate 1,862,713 of VZQC01000749.1, read as the reverse complement.
ATTATTCAGAGACTTCGTGTGAACAGAATTAGTGTGTTGGCTTCTTTGCATGGTTGTTAACTTTGTGACTTTGAGAACAGTTTCCAGGCTTGCTCTGCCATATTCTTTAGTTCCTTATTTGCTCAGGGTGACACAAATATTTCAGGAAATACATAAGTTCACCATCTCTTTTAATGAATTTAGAAGTGTGCGTGAGTATTTGCCTTTGTGTGTATCTGGGATCAGAATACCATCATAATAGACCAGAGAAAAATTGGTAGGTTCAGAAATGATAGGTGTTAAGTAATTGGTTATGGGAATAGGAGGCAATAGGCTATTATGTTTCTACTTGGTACTGCCCCAGAGTTATTTTGCTGTGGCCCTTTGATTGTCACATGTTATGTTACTTAGTTTTTCTTTTTCCCAGAAAAGATGAGCATCATCTTTTCTCTGTTTTAGTTATATAATCCATTTCTCAAATGCAAGGATTTGACATAGTTCTGTGCTTATGTATATGTGCATATGTGGATATGTAGCAGTCGTGAATGCTGACATCACACACGCACAACACACACTGTTGCTTAGAGGAAACAGAAATCACGAATAAATAGAAATATTTCCTCAGACCACTGATGAGTGGATACTGGTGGTGGAGAAGGTGAATAAGTTAAATCCTGTATTCCATGGATAGAGGCAAATGACAACTAATGATATTAGATGCAGAACTGCTGAAACCCAGCAGGTTTCACCCTTTTACTTACATGGATGCAGGTGGGAAATAAATTTGCTACACTTGAAAAAACATTTAAGATCTCCCCCATCTCCTACCCTTCTTTGTAGAGAAAAGTCATTTTCCATAATATAAAGTGGACTTTAGGGCAGAAAAAAAAAATCCCCAGTGCTGTCTTTCTGTTCATACTTCATATTTCCTCCTGGGTCTAACTGTCACAATAATATCTAATGTGAGCCTATAGGGCTGAAATTTCTTCTGTAGGTCACTATCCTTTTCTGTCCCAGAGGAAATCTCAGAACAGGTTGTTATAGTAGCACAGATTCTGATATTAATGCATCATTCAAGTTATGTAACTCAATGGTCTTGTAAAAGGATGCTCTGGGCCTTAAAACTGTATGCATTTCATGTCCTCTTAGTTTTGGATAACTTTACAATATTCAGAGGAAATAAGCTTGATCCCAGTAGGCATGTAAAAGATGCCAGTTCATGTCCCTGAATTATTATATGTTAGTATGGTGACCTTTCCTGCTGATCTATGGATTATAATTTTCATAAGAGTTATGCTATTTTTTTTTTCTACCTGAGCTTGTGGGGACTTACACATTCGAGATCTGTAAGCATTGCCAAAAACATAGTCAAAGTTTTCTTGGGAATAGAAAGTTACTTTTTAGACTAGAAATGATTTATATAAGGTCAGCATAGCAAGTGATATTTGAAACAAACTTTATTATTATGTTTCTTTGATCTTGCATTGTATGTATCTATATGTATCTATTTATGTGTACTTTACACCAGATTCTGCTTTTTTTTTTTTTTTAAGAGGTTCTTAGCCACCATGTGGGTGCTGGGAATCAAACCTGGGTCCTCTGCAAGAGAAGTCAGTGCCCTTAACTGCTGAGCCATCTCTCCAGCCCCAGAGATTCTGCTTTTTTTACTGGAACATTTCACCTAAATCCTCACTGTTACCTGTGGGCTCTTGGTGGGTTTGTAAGTACAATATTGAGAAGGAAGTGGTAGCTTATATATGCTAATCTTGAAACTAAGGACAACTAAGTTGTATCCATTGAGAATGTTACTTTCAATTAAAAGCATTGAATACCTTCATATGCCACTTTAATATGTGACCTGTGAATCTGACCTGTGAATGCCTGATTGTATGGATATATTTTCAGGCACTCTTGCCCAGCAATTGCAAATGTGAGTTGTGGATCCGATTTCCATGTGTTTGAGTTACAACTGTGTCACTTACTATGTAACTGATCTGGGCACATTACTTCTCTTGTTTTTTAGTTTTGGTCTTTTTGAGACAAGATCTCCCTCCCCAGATGGCCTGGAATAATTCTCTAGACCAGGCTGGCCTCAATCTCACTTGTCTCTGCCTCCAGAGTGCTGGGACTAAAGGTGGGGTCACCATGTCCAGCTAGGCACATTTCTTAACGTGTATCTCTGTGTCCATGTTGTGTCCTGTGAAAGTCATTAAGGATTTTGGGGGGATTATTAAATGAGAGAATGTATTAACATAATATTTAAGAGAGCTCTTAGTATGTAGCAAACACTCACTATATGTTTATTTCTTATTGCTATTGCTATTGTTCAAAGGTATGGGAAAATCACAGTTATTTCTCTTAGATTTATTTTTTTCTTAAAGTTTGAAATGAGAATCACTATACTAATTTATATAAAAATGGCGTCACTCTTTTTTTCTCTTTTCCCATCATGCTTTTTTTCTATAATCTCAATATATAATTCTTATCTCACTATGTATGGTAGAAGCTATGTACTTTTGGTTTCTAGAAATATTCTTTGACTTTTTTTCATATATACTATCCAGACTTTTAATGATAGTCATACTCAAATTGAAAATCTAAATAAGGGTTAGCTGTAGTAGTAATATGTTAGCATAAAGAAATCCAACAAAAACACAGCAAGCAGAATATTTGTAGCTTTAGCTCCTTATTAAATTATAATCCTAAGACTACAAATTTCAAGCGCCTGCTAAAGAAGATTTCTGAATTAATATAGGGTGTAGCCATTTAAAATTCCATTGATGAGAAGATGCTCTTTGGATGAGATTGCTGTACTTCATTATTTTTCATTATTTCTTTGTGAGTTCCAATATTCAGAGCTTTGCTACATAGGTAATTTTCTTTGCACATTGATGCTATGTCCTCCTTTGAAAAATACTATATTACTATAGTTCTCTAAAAAGTTTTTATTTTGAAAATTTTTGGATTGACATGAAAGTTGAAGTATGATATAATGTATTCCTATGGACCTGTCATTCGGTTTCACCAAATTAGGTAATTTCTTAGGATTCTTCTCAATATAATGATTCTATGGTTATTTGAACATAGAAATCCCTATTCACTCTGATTTTAAGGCTCTAGAAGTTCTAATTTTAAATATTGAACCCTCTATCAATAAAACTGTTACTAAATTGATAGTAATTATCATAGAAAGCATTTAATGGAAAATCAATAAAATTCACACAATAATGCATGAAAAATGTGTTGAAAGTAAGTAAATGTAGTAAGCCATGGCTGAAGAATGTGGTGTTATTTTGATTCAATAGACACTTAAGTCCCTCCCAAAAAGCACTGAAACATGTCCTTTAATGTCCTAATTAATGCCATATTAGCATATGGGAGAATAGTTTCAAGAAATTAAATTATCATAAACAGTTCTAAAACCTGTATTGAACATTCATTTTTCTCACATTTAGAAGCTCATTTTAAGGTAGTAACCACCAATGTCCAGTGGTCCCCAGTGAACCCTGCTTGTTGCTACTCTCAGCCTCAAAATGCCCCCTCCTGTATTCTGTAGAAGGTGGCAGAAGTGATGACAGGTGCATGACTTGAGACTGTCACCCAGAACACACCACTCCCACCTTCCTTGGTTGGATCCTTTACCCTGAAGAAAGCCAACTGCCACGTTGTGAGCAGCTCAAACAGTTCATGGAGACTGATGTGGGAAGAAAGGGAAGCCTTCTGCTCAGAGCCTGTGCCAATGTATCAGGCACCTGAAGGGGCCACCTTGGGAGGGGATCTGTAGCCCTCTTAAGGGCTCAAGATAATGTCACCTCAAGGGAATACTCTGACCACATCCTCTTTAGTCTCTGAGCCATGCCACTCCTGAAATTCTGACCCACAGAAACTACATGAGTCAGTAAATTTCTTTGAAACTGTTAAATTTTGGAGTAATTTGTCACATAGCAGCAATACATAACTTAAACTGCTCCCTGGATATTAATTACAAATATGAACTGCTACTGTTTTATAGATACAGAAAAGTGACAGCTTATCAAGTTCTAGTCGACAGAATGCTATTTGGTTCCTCACTTTCCATAGTCAGTGACCAACAATCATAGCTTCTTTTATTCTTCCAGCTCCCGAGATTACCCTTCTGTATACATTGTGTATAAAGTAGGCAGAGTACACTGTTTCTCTTTTATTAGTTGCTAACCTGGAACTGAATCCTGGCACTTCTTTCAGAATGGATCTGTTAAAAATTCAACTAACTTTATAAAAGTAGAGATGTAGAGGGCCAAGGACTGGAACATGCTGTAGCTAATACTTTGCTGAACTTGTTATACAGTATATTTTACCCTCAAGTTACCCCCAAAGTCCCTACTACCTCCCATAGACACGCCAAGACTTTTATGATGTGGACTTTTATTGTCACAGAGGTTTTTCTTTGTGATATCATCTTGTATCATCCTGTGGATTTGCATCTCTTTAATAAGGCCTAAATGGTTTATTATTGCATGTTATGTGTTATAGCCATTTTTCATAAATTTATATTTTCATATGGAATACTAGGCTACTCTTCTTAAGCATGGTTCTAGATTGTATTTGTTAACCTATTTTCCTCATTGTTATCTTAAAAGTCAATAATCTAAAAAAGAATATTATCCTAATGATTTTGTATAAATGCAAAGTTTTCATGCAACCTCATAAATAAAACAGCAGCTGTTAAAGAACCAAGAAAGACAATGCTGTCATTTTTTACTTTATGACACTGTTTAATTTTATCTAAATTTTAATGTGCATGAGGGCTTAGAACTTTGGAGAATGGGAATACAGTTTTTGAGCCTTTAAGTGAGTGTGCATATTAGATTATTTCCTTAAATGCATCACTGATATTATTGTGGTTTGGTGTATACAGTTTCTGTATGTTTGCTATTTGTTAGGTAGGGTCACTAATAGTATTCTAGCCTCTGAGAAATTTTGAGATACAAGGTTATGGATCTTGATATAAAGCAGGGACGGTGTTCACTGACTTAGGCCAATATCATGCTCTCTGGGAATTGAAATTGATTTTTTTTCTTTCTTTTGTTCCTTGATATAGACATTTGTTCTTTAAACAAGTATCACCTGGAAAGGTTCAGAAAACCAATAAGCTGTCCTTCAGAAATTAGTTTTCAGAACATCACGAATTAGTTGCATCGCAAGCCTCAGGATAAAGTTAATGAAGTCACTACTTCTTCTTGATATTTTCTTTTTTTTTTATTTTTATTTTTTATTTTTTCTTTATTTCCGTATGTGTATCAATGTACTGTCTGCATGCAGGTCTGTGCACCCGTGTCGTGCAATGCCGCGGAGGTCAGAAGAGGGTCTCGGATTCCCCTGGAACTGGAGTTCTCCTGGAATTGGAGTTTCAGACGGTTCTCAGCCGCCATGTGGGTGCTGGGGATCGAACCCGGGTCCTCTGTAAGAGCGGTCGGCGCTCTTAACCGCTAGGCCATCTCTCCAGCCCCTCTTCTTGATATTTTCATGTGTGAGCACAGTATCTAAGAGGTACCTTTAGAACTGATGAACACAGGTACAATTTTTATAGTCTTCATGCAACATATAACAATTAAATTACTCTTTTCTGCTAGCAAAAATAATTTATGGCAGATGTGTATAGAATTTGGGCATGATTTTCTTAGACTCCTCTTGATAATCATGCTTTTGCTTATTTATTGTTGGATAATGTGTCCCAGCTTGTGTGCTTATTTTATGTGCTTGGCACATTTGATATTACATGAATCTATCCCATGAAGTTTAAATGAAAATAAAGTTTGTGTATATATATTAACTGCCTTTTACACTGTCATGAGGATTGTTGGAGTACAGAAATGAATCAAATAAGGTACTTGGTCTTGAAGTTGGATTATATTTAATTTTTAATTCAAAAAGTTTTAAGTTTATTTTTTTCAGAGTGTTTAGTTGCTTATTTATAGTGAGACATTACAATTTATTATGGCCAGGCTGTGCTCAACACAAGACTAGATGGGATTATGTTACCATAATTGAGAGTCATTCTGAGTTCTGCACTGTTAATGCATGCTAATGCTCCCTTAAAGGTCTCCTATACATGGTCTCACTAACCACAAAGGCTTTTCCGCCTCCAGCAGATAAACTCTCAATGTCACAGGAAGATGCATTAGAAATGATGATGTTACTTACAGCTTTTCCTTTTTAGCCAAGTAATATCTGTTCAGGATAGTCCCCATAGAGGAGTCTATGGTATTTAGTATTTTAGTTTTTAGAGTGGAAAAAAACCTCATAAGTTTTAAGTATGTTTCTTAATATTAGTTAATCCTAGCACTTGGGAGGCAGAGGCAGGCAGATCTTTGTGTGTTCAAGGCCAGCCTGGTCTACAGAGTGAGTTACAAGACAGCTGGGGATACAGGGAGACCCTGTCTCGAAAAGACAAAAAAAAAATTAGTGTTTGCTAAGTGTATGGTAAGAGCATATTGTAAAATTCACAACCAATGGATATGTTAAACAGAATAATACCCACTTTCCAGAGTCAGCATCACATGGTTCAAGGCCCATGGATGTCATCTTTTATGGCTTGTGAGTGTGTGACTAAAATGACTTTGAAATAGGGTCCTTTTCCTGGATTATTTGGCTGGCACAGTCTAATCCCATGAGTCCCTCCAAACAGACAGACCTTTTTCCAGCCAGAGTAGAGGAAGAAATATAACAGAGGCAAGGTCAGAAGATGCTACATGGGTAACTCTGACTATGGAAGAAGGGAGCCATGAGTGAAGAAATACAGGGGCCACCGGAAGCCAGAGAAAAGCCAGGAAACAGGGTCTTACCTATATACTTCAGTAAGACAACAGCTCTTCTGATACCTGGATTTTAGTCCAGTGAGACTGATACCTGGATTTTAGTCCAGTGAGACTATCAGTCAGACTCTAACTCTAGTACTGTATTGTATTGTCTTGAGTCACTAAGATTATAATAACTTATTATAGCCCCAAAAGACAATTAATACAGTAGACTGGAGACTATGACTTTATTTCCATCAGGCTATGAAAACTCTGGCTATTCAGAGATTTTGGAATATGAATTATGTTAGGAGATTGCAGACCTGTTTGAGGAGTAAGGAACCATTTTTTCCTCAAGACAGGGTCTTATATAGCACAGGTGGTCTAGAGCTTGTCTAAAGTCTGTTTGTCCTTTAAATTTGTGATCCTCCTGCCTCAATCACCTGGGTAATTCTCCCTAAGGCATGTGTCACCACACCCATTCTTGATATTTTCAATAGTGATGATATTGTGTTTGGATTGTTGCTGGTGATTAGAAGAGCCTTTTAGTTGTAACTAACCTAATATTTTGAGCTATTTCTTCTTTCTTTGTGTTTGTTTCTTTTCCTATTATGGCTCGTGGTGTGTGTGTGTGTGTGTGTGTGTGTGTGTGTGTGTGTGTACATGTGAGCAGGTGTACATGTTGGGGGTCACATATATGCACATGCGTATGGAAGGTAGGGAGCAACCTTGTTGTTAGATAGGCACTCTCTACTTTCTTTTGACACAGAATCTCTCACTGATCTCAAGCTTGCCAATTATTAGGCTAGGCTGGCTGCTCAACCAGTCCCAGGGATCTACCTGACTGTCTTCCAGTGGTGGGATTACAAACTTATATCACTATGCCTGGAGTTCTTTTTCATGTGAGTACTAGGAATCAATCTTTTCTTGGCATTTTTGAGACAGGGTCTCCCTTTAGTCCCAGCTGGCCTGGAGTTTTCTATGTAGACCAGGCTGGCCTGGAACTCACAGAGATCCTCCTGCCTCTGCCTCCCGAGTGCTAGGATTAAAGGCATACGCCTCTGTGCCCAGCTAGGAATCAATCTTAAATTCTTATGCTTGGAAGTTAAGCACTTTACTGAGTAAGTCATCTCCTCTAGCTTAATATTCAGGACCTTACACTGAGCCATGAGTCAATTTGGCTTACAATTGGCCTTAGCACAGCAAATAAAAAGTAATGTATATAAAGAGGCTCAGACTTTACCTTACCAATGTAAATGTACATTGGTACTTGTTGACTGGGTTTCTTCAGGTTCCTTCTGTCGTGGTTAGGCTTGGAGGGGAAGAAATTCTACAGAGTGACTTGGTGAATGTGGTGGCAGTGCTGCCTGTTTCAACTGCTAGACATCTGCATCCTGTACTCCAGATATCCATGGCACGTGTGGCTCCAAGGATGGAACCTGGAACAAATGCCTGGTCACTGAAAGCTGGATAACCTTGGACCCATCCATGTATCTCTGCATTCACCATTTTATCAGATTGTAAGTGAGGGAGGTGCATCGTCCACATTCTGGTGCCGCATGTGGCAGAACCTGAGATGAAAGCTCCACATGTAAATTTGCTGAGAAAATACTTCAAAAATTGCAAAGTGTATTTTTAACATACGGGGAAGAAGTCACACTGGAAATGTCATATTTGTTTTGTTGTGTGTTTATTGTTTGGTATATTCTATTGTTATAAAATGGTTGTAACTTTTATTTAAAGGCATGTTTTCAGTGAACTATCTGAGAATGAGACCTGATTCAAATGAAGATGCTAACATCAAGTATGCACCCCGCACTGTCCTTGATCTGAAGCTGAATCTTCAAGAACGTCAATTGTCCTATTGATTCTTTTGATGTCTAAGTGCTATGAGAATGCGTCTTAGTTTGCCTAGCAACTGCATATATGTTCGTGGTTGTGTTATTTGCCTTTTTCCATTTTCTAGAGATTGGTAAGGTTTAGACTGTATTTAAAATCAAATGTGTGATTTTAAACTCTCTTCCATCCTCCAAAGCATTTGTCTTCTTTTTGTCCTCATGCCTGTGTGTTCTGTGTCCCCAACAAAAAACTACTTCTTCACCATCATTTTTCATATGACACATTTGGAATCTTTTCTTAGATTTTGACAAAAGTGACTTGTATTCAAATCCAAGCTCCCAACTTAGTCTCGATGAGCAATTGTCATGAGACCATTGATGCAATGTTTAAAGAATTTTATTGAGACCAGACCCACATGAAAAAAAAAATCTTAATGGAGAATTCTGGAGAGAACTTTTTCTAACCTGAACTTGATCCTGGAATTCCTATGATGCATGATCATGGACCTTTCTCAGTGTTTGTTAACTATACTGAATTTTAGTGAAGTATATATTTAAAGTGATTGCCTGGAGACTGCCTTATTTTCCATACTACAATGTGTTAGACTGAGCTCTCTGCTGGGGTTGACTTAGACAAAAGGATGCATACCTTGTTCTTATTGATCTGGTGTCTGGCAGGTGAGGTAAGATGAGCAAAGATGGTAAGTGCTGGAGATAGGCACGGACATTGGTAGGAACCGATTAAAGGAGAGGAAGTCTGCTGATGGGGAAATGCAGAATGACTACTGCAGTAGGTTGCTCTGCACTATTAAGGAGGGCTTTGGGACGTGCAGCAGCAGAAGGAAAGATACTCTAGTGGCGAGGGAGTAGCTAAGTATTTACGTAAATTCAGTGCGTTCCATGACAGGTAGGCCTTTAGGATTCAGGTCTCCTTCTTATGTCTGGCTATCTTCTCCAGATATACCAACCAAATTGAACTAGATGTATACTGTGTAGGCCAAGGTCTTTCTACTTTGGACCTGTGCTGACTTCTGTGCAATATGAATTCTATCTTGAGTTCTTATCCTGTGAAGAAATAGGTATTATTTTGTTAATTGCATTTCATAGTTCAGTTCTGCCAACTGCAAAGTCCTGGAGTTATAGGGCTTGCATGTAGGGAATATTTTTAGCTGGATTCCACTATGGCTATTTACATGTCCTCCTCTGTTCTTGAAGCATGTCTATTCTTTTCAGTGCTGAAAAGATAAAGATGAAGGGCAAAATAGTTGCTCTCAAGGTCTCAGTGTTGATGAGACTGACATTTTTTTTACTTAATTTCTTGATATGAAACTTTCACTGCTATACTATGTGAAGAAGGCACATAGAAAGTAGAGGTGGGTGTGAGAATTTTGTTTGGTGGCTAGGCTTAAGGGAAGAATGCCCAGAGAGATGCTAGCACTGAGTCACAGGGATGAGTGGGGACCTGCCAGATGGCCACAGTGGAGTTTCAGGATATGCCTCTGCAAGTGCACAAAGACACGGGGAACATGAAAAGTCCCCAGGGACAAAGAATATGTACAAAGGACAGGTGGGCGCAGTGTGATATAGTCGGAAGGGGAGGTAGCCACAAAGTCTGTACATTCTAGATCAAACAGTTCCTGCTTTATTATGAAAGAGGCAGTAATGGTATACAGGAATTATAGACACATACACATATCTGAATCAATAGAAGGTAGTGGCTGAGTTGTGTATTTGCACCGTTTAACCTTTGCTACAGGTAGTATAAATGGGATTCAGTAAGTCTCTTTATTATCTCAGTTCCTTTGTCTGCAAAGTGGGGGTGATAATAGTAACTGTCTTAGAATGGCTGTGACGATGACGATGATGTAGGCTGTTATTGTTAAAGAACTCATTCATTGGACTGGAGAGATGGCCTAACGGTTAAGAGTGCCGACCGCTCTTGCAGAGGACCCGGGTTCAATCCCCAGAACCCACATGGCAGCCGAGAACCGTCTGAAACTCCAATTCCAGGAGAACTCCAGTTCCAGGGGAATCCGACGCCCTCTTCTGACCTCCGCAGCATTGCATGACATGGGTGCACAAACTTGCATGCAGACAGTACATTTATACACATACAGAAATAAATAAAATTAAAAAAATTAAAAATTAAAAATTAAGAACTCGTTCATTATACCAAATGTACAATAATATGTATATTTGTTGTGCATGTTCATTTCTTTTTTGTCTATTATTTTATTTTATGTGTATGAGTTTTGCTTGCATGTATGTGCATGCACATGTGACATGCAGTGCCTGCAGAGGTCAGAAGAGGAGACCAGGTACCCTAAAACTGGAGTTACAGATGGTTGTTAGCTGCCATGGGGGTTGTTAGGCACTGAACCCAGATCCTCTGCCAGAGCAGCCGGTGCTCTTAATAACCACTGACTCATATCTCCAGCCCCATACATGTTAATTTTATTAAGAATAGCAACTATGTGTGTAGGAAGAAGTTGGCAATGTAGAAACTAAAAGTGTTCATTTTAGTATATAAACTCATAATAAAGTCTAAAAGATGAGTTCTCTGTATTTTTGGAAATTTTATTTTATTTATTTCTCATTATGTGCATGCATGTGTGTCCATATGTGGGTATGCGCGTGTGAGCACTTGTGCCCTTGGAGGCCAGAAGAGGGTTCCAATAGCTTGGATCTGGAGTTACTGGCAGTTGTTAGCTGCCCAGCTTGGGTGCTGGGAATTGAACTCAGGTTCTCTGCAAGAACAGTTTGTGGTCTTAACTACTGAGCCACCTTCCTAGCCTCTCATTTCTGGAGATCTAAGATCATCTGATTACCTGTCTATGGAAAGACAGTTAGAAAATAAGTAATGATAGAAGTTAAAATTCATTAGTTCAGAAGACAAACATTACATAGGACCCTGACTGAGATTAGCCAAAGAAGGGTGAGACTATTAAAATCTTGCCTCCAGTTAGTATTGTTTTATATCAATATTAGCAAAGGTGGAATTGTCACACAGCAGTCTTAAAAAAAAGCTGGGTATAGCCAGGCATGGTGGTGCATGCCTTTAATCCTAGCACTTGGGAGGCAGAGGCAAGCAGATCTTTCTGAATTCAAGGCCAGTCTGGTCTACAGAGTGAGTTTCAGGACAGCTGGGGCTACAGGGAGACCCTGTCTTGAAAAGACCAAAAAAAACAAACAAACAAACAAAAAAAACTGGGTATGTTTGATCCTCAAAGATTTTTGCTGCCGTGACCCATTTAGTCTACAGGCGTGTGAACTTTAGCCAGGACCATGTGAATAGTATATAGGTTTGTTCTGATTTCAGCTGGACTTTTAGGGCCAAATAATTATCAGTGAAATGTGGATAACCATAGAAATTTATGTTGGACTATTTCCTTGAAAATTCCTCATATACTGTACTTAGGTAGCTGCCTAACTTTGTACTTAACAGCAACAAAAATTTAGAACAAGGTGAGATGCAGACTGGCTGCTTTGATTGGTAAAAATATGTTTTAATGAGTATGAAATATTTTACAGACAACAAAGACTATGTGTACATTCCAAAATTGTGATAACCTTTGCATGCCAAAGTTGTGTATATACATCACAAGTTCTTCCTTTTAATAATAATAATAATAATAATAATAATAATAATAATAAAAACCAATATATTTCTTGTGTGTGCATATATGTGTGTCCGTTTGTGTGGGGTGCAGTGTGTGTGTGTGTGTGTGTGTGTGTGTGTATGTGTGTGTGTGTGTGTGTGTGTGTTGCATGTGTACACATGTGGAGGTCAGAACAACCTTAGGGTTGTTTCTCAGGTGCTATTGAGAATTTTTTTGAGATGGGGTCTCTCATTGTCCTGGAGCTCATTGAGTAGGCTAGGCTACCCAGGAGTCCATCTGTCTTCACTTTTCCAGTCCTGTGATTGAGCTTACAAAGGTGCACCATTATACCTGTTTTTTAACATGGTTTCTGGGGATCAAAATCAGGTTCTGTACTTTACTGGTTGAACTATCTCTCCAGCACTGCTTCTCCCTTAATATTTTATAAGATGGATAGTGTGATCTTCAGGTCACAAATAATTGTCTTCTTTGCAACTTAAAATATTGTGAATCACCTCATTTATACAGCTAACTTTTATGGTAATAACTATAATTTCCTTTTTGTAGGAAGGTAGTGTTATGTCACTGACTTTTCAATTAATATTGAAACATTCTACTCTGTCAGCTAAAGCCAAGCCACAGGGCTTTTAAACGTTTGTGGCTTCTCATATAATTTTTATGTTTTGTACAAAGAAGAAGTCAAACCTTGGCCCTGTTGATGAGTTACTTGAAGACTGAATGATGAGTAATCATTACTTGTGGAGCCATGTGACTCTTTGGTACCAAAAGAAGGTAGAATGGAGTGAAGTTTTAATGATGAGTTGATGCTGTTAATGAAATGGTGGTGGGTGGTAAATTATATATTCAAGCCCTTGAGGATTAACCTCTTGCATATGGTATTACTTTCATTTTTTTTCTTAGAGTTACAGTTTACTTTTTTGATAAATCAGTTTTCTTAAAAGATACTTCAATTAGAAAAAGCCTTCTTTTGTATTACATATTCAAAAGGAGCAGTTTACCAGTGGCCACCTTGTGGATGCTTTTCTTCCTTTGCATTCTTAGCCTCCTGGGGCTCTTGTTAGGAACCTGTATGGATTTATGTGAAGATGAGCACAGGCTGATTTGGACCTGAGGATTAAATGAATTCTATGAATTAGAAGAATGACCTTGTAGACAGGAAAATATTTCATTATAGGTCTTCCTCGCTTTCCATGTAATAACATTTGTGTCATGTGCCTGATGCTCAGTCTTATTTTATTTTTTCTTGGTTAGAGCAGAAGAATAGATTGAAATTCAGTATCCAGGCAGCAGAGAATACATTGTCTGAGTTCTGATTGTGAAGCACACAGTACTACATTTTATTTTCTCTACTGTCATGCTCAGCAAAGCAATAATCCCATTTGCATTTCAGCCTCCAAGGAGGTTTGCATCTTGGTTTGAGCAGGATCAGAATATTGTATGGGAAAATGACATTATCGTCTGAATCCTTGTTATACAATTTATTTCTTATATGTGTAGCCAAGTAGTGAAAAGTATGATATTTTATGCAGATATTGAAGTTTAGTTGGACTGAGAAGGGATAAAATGGGGAGGAGTGTTAAGTTTCTCTTTCTGGGGAAACAGTCTATTGTTCTGTGGTAGAAATGTTTGAAGCCTCTAAATGACCCAGTTAGATGGAAACTTCTAGCAGTTTAGCAATAATTGATTGGCTTTATGTATGAGGAGGCAGAATTATATCATATTTTAGCCAGCTGTGTTTTAAAAGTTAATTTGACTTTTAAACCAAATTCATTTACTATGTGTACTATCTGTTCAATATTATTTTTTTTCTCTGCACAAGGGTGCAATTGATAGAAGTTGCCATGATACCCTGCTGCGACAATAGGGGGTAAATTGAAATAGCCCATGGCCAGGGTCAAAGCATCTCTAAGAATAGAAGGATCCCTAAGGCCTGATGAATGAAAGTGCTCAAATTCTATTTTATACTCCAGCTAAAAACAATGTAAACAAAGGTAGCATTTGAAGTGCGTGAGTAAAGTCCCTTTACTATAATTGGTTTAGGAAAACTGTTAGTTGAACTGTAAAGGAGTACTCTTCCTATGACCACTTAATGCTAATAAGAAATCTTTTTTGTTATGTGATGCATTTATAGGAATCCTGTGATATTATCAGAAGTCCTTTGGCATCTGATATTTTCAGATATAGAACATACATAGTATATGTAGTTATTAGCAATTTACAGGTAACTATTCTGAGGCTTAGAGAAAAGTTTAGTGGTTTATTTGAATTCATTAAAGTGATTAATCATAAAGTGGAGTTAGAACCCATAATCACTAACCACAGACCTTTGAACTGACATTCATGATGAAGCAAGACATAGTTAACAAGAAAGGTGAGTTTAGATTCTATGACTGATGGCTTCTGAGCATTCTTAAGTGGTTCTGGACTTCAGCTATATCTGTACAGCATTGGGAGGGACTCTTCACAATTTAAAACTGGGCAGCACTTGGGAGAGCCTGGTTCACTTGTTTCATTAGTAGGGTGTGAATGAAAGGAAAGTATTTCTTTCCTCCTTGTCTTTTGGGCTTGAAGTGTCTCCTTTTTGAAACAGGTTTGTTCAGTAGTGACTTGTAAATTACAGTTACCTGATAGAGTTTTTTTTTTTTTTTTTTTTTTTTTTTTTTGTTCTTTTTTGAGAAAACAGGTCTCCTGTGCCGTAAGCTTCCTGGAACTCGCTCTGTAGACCAAGCTGGCCTTGAATTCAACAAAGACTGGCTGCCTCTGGCCTCCCAAAGTGCTAGGATTAAAGAGCGTGCGCCACCACGCCTAGCTGAATAAATGTGTCTTTATACATGCAATCAAATCGGATCAAACAGGTTTTGTTTTTACTATATGAGGAGAAATTAGACATTCTAGAACAATTTGCGCCATTTTTTCTTTTTTAGTATAATGTTTTTTATTGATGTTTTGTGGTACACAAGATACTGTTTTTCAGTTTCAGTTCAGACATATTCCCCCTTCCCTTCCCCCCCCAGCCCAACCCACCAGATCATGCATTCTGCCTAACTTGTCCTGCATCTTTCTCTCAGTCTTTTTTTTTTTCTGTTAGGACGCACTTGTCTGGACATCAACTACTGCAAGCGTGCACGTTTTCTTTCTCAGGCATTTAAGTTGGTGATACTCGTGGCCTGTTGGAACATACAAATCCTTTCCCATAGTTAGTTATTCTAGATTTAAATTTGCAAGGTTTTTGAACCAAAAAAGTTTTCATAATCTACTCTATATGCCGTTTTTTTTATTTTAGGTTTTTTTATTTGCCGGTCTCAAAAAAGCCGTTGTATGTATATATCTACCTATAGGTGGAATCAAGGCACAGATTTCATTCAAAGTTCACCCAATTGCGTTTTAGGGTTAACTGTAGTGATTACTTGGGAAAGCAAACCCTTTATTTTTAAAATTAATCATCACTATAGGTGAAGAGCTTGGTTACCACGGTGGCAACTATATCACAGCAAAAAATTACTAGAGAACATGTTGTGTTATTACCATCCCAAAGTATTGTTATAGAGAGTTTTTAAGATTACAAAGCTAATGTGGGACATTGACAGCAATCATAATCAACCAATGTCACTCAGAATCATTACCCGTTTTAATCAGCCTGTACCAATGTTGGGTTTTAATTATATCACATATTTATTTTACTAAGGTCCTAAAACACCATGTATATGTAGACAAGGTCTGGGCAAACTGGATACTTGTTCAACTCACATAATTAAATATCGCACCAATCGAAATATAACACCCGTTGTCCCTCTCCCCCCTCCCCCCTTTCCCGAGTTACACGTTTTCTGTTTTTCCTTTAATTTGATATTACCTTCTAGAATAGTGAATACATACTGTCCACCCATAACAGTATATTACAAGGTCTTGAAAATATAAGTGGTAGGTCGGTCTAGGGCCAGTTAAGAGATTTAAATTATAAAAACATAGTTGCTCTCAAGATATAAAAAATAATATAACTATAATGTTGTTCAGCTTGCCTTTCAACCATTTCCCTGAGGAATGGAAGCATTATAATAGGTCTATTCATGGTTTGTTTCCGTCTCAAAATAAACGAATAAAACCAATCTCTGAAATGAATATATGTACTATTATAGTTGTTAAAATTGTATAAATAGAAATGTTTATCCTTTCCTAGAGTAAAGATACTATTTTTCCAACAACATGATGAAGGTTGACATCGTCCTTCAATCAGGGCAAGCTCATTTAGCTAGAGTTCAATCAAAAAACACTTTTAATCAGCTAATTATATAAAGCATGGTAGGTTTTCCTGCCAAATGAATGATGGGGGAGGAATAATTTTGTGAGTGCAGGTCCTGAATGTTCATCCTCTCTAGCACAACAGTTCTTGAAAGAAGGCGTGCAAGCACGGTCAGCGCTGCATATGCCTTGCTGATTTCCAGGTTTGATCCTGCACTTCAGTTAGAACATTTGTTTGGGATACATGCTACTTGGTTTTGTTTTACGTTTTGAAATAGTTTCTTATTGGTTTAAAAGAACATGGGGGCTGGAAGAGATGGGCCTACCAGTTTAGAGCACTGACTGCTCTTGCATGAGGACCCGGGTTTAGCTCCCAGACACCCACATGGTTGGCTGGAGAACCGTCTTGTAACTCCAATTCGGAGAACTTCCAGTCCAATGGGGAATCCGAGACCCTCTTTCTGAACTCTGGTGGCATTCTGGCAAAACGACATGGTTGCAACAAACCTACAATGCAGACAGTACATTCATCTCACAGGTACAAAAAAATAATAAAATTAAAAAAAAACAAAAGAACATGGAAACATTTTGTGTTTGGGGAAGAAATTAGTTTCAGCATTAATTATACCCCCCTAACACCCCCCCTGGTCTTGAAAATAAATAAAGTCACTGATCTCCCATGATTTCTTCTCTTACTACAGTTGAACCATTTCTTTCCATATTTCTAGGCAATTGGGGTTGGAAGTCAAGACAAATCTTTTCCTTTTTGTAAAATTTTATTATTTTTGTTTAAATTTTATGTGTATGATGTACTGTCTGGCATGTAGGTTTGTGCCACCCATGCGTGCAATGCCACAGGGTCAGAATAAGGTCTCGGATTCCCCTGGAACTGGAATTCTCCTGAAATTGGAGTTACAGACGGTTTCTCACCACCACGTGGGTGCTGGGGTATAGAACCCGGGTCCTCTGCAAGAGCAGTCAGTGCTCTTAACGCGAGGCTACTCTCCACCCCCAGGAACAGCTTTTCTTTCAATATCATTGGGACTTCAGTAGGGGATGGCTTCATAGATTGTTTTTTTTTTATTATCTTTTTCTTTTTTTTTTTTTTTTTGGTTCGTTTTGTGAAGACAAAGAAAAAGGGCGTTTCTTCCCTTTGTCTCAGCTGTCAGCTGGCATGCGAGCTTGAATCTGTAAACCAGCGGGTCTTGAACGCACTCTGTCGCCCCTGAGTGCTGGGATTAAGGCGTGGTGCCAACCGATGCCCAGCTAGTTCATAGACTTTTATGAAGAAAGAGTTGTCAGTGTTTCCAGACAAAAAACGCGTGTTCAAGCTACACAATGGAGTACTACTAGGCGGTAAAGAAAGATGACATCATGACTGTTGCAGGTAAATAGATGGAGCGTGAAGCCTTTCTGCAAGTGAAGTAACATAGTCCCCAGAAAACGTGAAGGGTGTCCGTTCATTTGTGGAAGCTAACAACAAATCCCCAGATGAAAAAGCTGAAGCACAGTATTGTTTATATATTTAGTTTATCTGAATGCACTATATTGTTATACTTAAATCTCCCCCCCCCCCCCTCAACGGGCTCTAGAACCACCCACCACTTATTTTCAGACTCTGTAAGTACGGTATATGGGTGGAGAGTGTGTAACCATATTTTAGAGTAAAATATAATTAAAGGGAGGATAATGTGAATTCCCAAGCATAAAAAAAATGACTGACAGAAAGATGCAGGAAGTTATGACACAATGCATCATCTGGGGTGAGTGGGGGGAAGGGAAAAAGGGAATAATGCCTAAACTAAATAAAAATGATGTCTGAACCATCCCTACACCAACAGCACTCACAGACAAATACACAGAGTTGTCCCTGTGCCCCTTTTCTAAGACTAGGGACCCCATCTGCGGAGAGGGGGCATGGTAAGAATGTAAAGGCTTGCGATTGGGGGACTGGTGAAACTACAGCAATGTATCGGACATTCATTTATCAACTTGATTGAACAAACACCCTGTCCCCTGACCCCCCACCTGCATGGTGGGGCTGTGGGGTTTTGGGCCCAACAGCCTGCAGATTGGTTTGGTTTTGCACAAGGATGCTTGTACTCACAAAAAAAAAAAAAAAAAAAAAAAAAAAAAAAAACTAGAGAAAGATGCAGGACAGTTATGGAGAAATGCATGATCTGGGATGGGGTGGGGGTGGGGGGGAAGGGAAAGGGAAATAATGATGGCCTGATCCTGAAATTGTAAAAATTATGGGATGCAATCACAAACATCATCAATAACACTTAATAACAAAACAGGCAAGTACTGTTAGCGGCTTTAGTAATTTCTAAGAAGAATTTTTGGAACCTTCAAGCTATAATATTGACAACACATATATTTGTTTGTTATGTAGGTGTATGTATGTATGTATGTATTATATAATCCCATTAAGGCTCCAAGTTCAAGACATATGTATAAACAGGTTAATGTTGCACATGAGACAGGAATGCAGGTCTTTTTGCACACAGATCTTTGGATTTATACTAGCAAATTCAATAGTAATACTGTTGCCAAGGTGAGTTAATCTATTTGTCTTCTTACAATGCAGTGGAATAGGAAATCATATCTCAGTTAGGCATCTATTTCGCTGAGCACATACAATAAATATTTTTAACACTGTAAGAGTTGAGAAAAAGAATGCCCTGCTCTAATCCAGTATGGATTAGAAGATAAGATACAGTTTTCGACTGCATGCTGCCTTGTTTCTACTTTAAATTTCCCTCTGACACCTGTAGAGTTTTGTGTGAGCATTAGGAAAGTAGCAGAAATTGATAAGATTTTTCTCAAGTTAAAAATTTGAGCACTGTGAGCTTGGTCCCTGCAGCATTTGGTGCATGTACTCAAATTTATCTGTGCTCGTCTCCACCCTTGGATCTTCAAGGCAGGCCTCTGTAGGTGGGATCAGCACGTAGTTGCATTAACTTTTCCTGGGGAGATGTGAATAAACATGTTCATCCTAGATAGTGTTCCAATGACAGATTAAAGAAATGCTTCCACTCAAGGGTAGGGTGGTGAATTAATGGGTTTAATTGGTTTTACCCACAAGATCATGGGCAGTCATAGATAGCTGTACCATTCAAGAGCAGCCTATGCCCTGCTCCCTACAATTGCTATCTGCTTATATATCCTGCAGAGAGGAGGGGCTTCATTCATCTCATGAGCTGCGTCCTGAGTCACATGTCTACTGCTGCATATACCTTTGCCTGGCAAGATGTTTTGGAGCCCCTAGTATGGATAATCATAGCGGCTTTGATTTCAAGAGGGCAATGGCTATTTCATGCCTAGATTACAGCATTCCCACAGCACATGGCTTTGTTGAGATTATGTGGCTGGGTCAGCATTTATGAGATGATGCCTAGTCTCATCCTGAGCAAGTTTCATAAGTCTGACTTTGCACTCTCTAACAACATTCAACAGTAGCCAACAAGAAAACTCATTGAGTGGTTAATAGGTCAAATGGAACTTCTCCCTCAGACTTGGAGGAAAAGTCAGAGTATCTCTTATGGGGCACAGATGAGGTCACATTCAATGACTTCACTGGCAGGTCAGGACTGTCAGTCATAAAGAGTTGTCTTGGAACACCTATAGTACTTCCAAAAATGGAAGAGGGCTATGTCTACATGACTAAAAATTTGTAGGATAAGTTAGGGAAACAAGCAGCAAATTGCTTATCTCACATTTCATACAGGGAAAGGATGGGAAATTTTTATTGAACTTTATAATTTTTGTCTGACTCCTTATATTACTGAAAGATGAATAAAACTGAAGATCTGGAAATTCTTGTGTTCTGTATGTTATGTTTAGCATTTTGCTCTTCAAGTTTAAGAGCTGCAATTCTAATGAAGTAAAAAGAAACCCAAGTCTCACTTTTCAAAAGATCCTACAGAGAAGTTCCATAATGCTCCATCGATATCTAAGACAGAGAATCAGTGCCAAACAAAATCTAAGGTTTTTCCCCAAACTGCTATGGGGAAAAATGTTAATGGAATTCTTCCCCCTGTGGGTGAAACAGAGGAAAACCAAGCTAAAGATGTGTAACATGCTCTACCTTGTATTTTCCATGGAGCAAGGAGCCTTCAGACAAGCTCCTACACTGCCCTGAACAACCAGGTAACATGATCTTTACTTCTCTGTAGGTGAAATGAGATGATGAAATTAGGCTAAACCTTTTCATTCATTCTTTCATCAGTAAACTCCAAATGTAAAACAATAGAAGTTTCCCTTGAATCCTGCACTGGGGCAAGATTCCAGTTTCTGACCATTGAATGCATCTAATGCATCTAATCCAGAGATGATTGGTAAAACCATCCTTGTAGCAACAGCTTGCAAGTGTGGACGTTCTTTGAGTCATCCTGCTGTCAGTAGTCCTCAGCACAGACCTCATGTCAAAACTTCATGCTGAGAAAATTCCAAATCCTAGCAGAAGGAAAAGGAAGGATTCTAAAGGAGCAAGGCGTTCCTTTTGGACGCGACTTTCTCGTGTCTCTCCTTTCTAAACTCAATTTTATCTCATAATCTCAACAACGAATGTAAGACACACTTTTAACTTTTTCAGAGACTCTATTTGAAATACTTGAACCCAAAGAGTACTATTTTAGGGTGACTCATAGATATAATCTTTACAAGAAAGTATCCTTTCCGAAATTCTTGTATCCCCACAATAAAGAGGGACATGCTGTTTCCTGAGTCTGCACCATTACCAAGGTGGACAATCCCGTTCTGAGACTTTGTCATGCATGCTGTACCAGTACGTTTTCAGAAGCCCTGTGAAAGTGCCTGGGAAGGGAACAGCTGACTCACCTATGAGCTTTCCCAGCGTGACAATCATTCCTCTCTGTTTCTCTTCTGTAGGCTATTACTTAATTAATTTTTTTGAGTTGTTTGTGTATTCTTTAAAATCCTTGCATTTTTTGATAATGTTTATGATTATTTTAAGTTTTGTGTTCCTCTGAGTAGTTCTTTTGTAGAACACTTCTATAGGACTTGTGGGATTTGGTGGGAACATATTATATATTTTTTATATTGTTTGTGTTTTTGCATTATGACCTGGACATATGGATTTATTTTGTCGCTTGGGTGTCTGATGTGAACTTCTGGCCTGCCTTTGTTGAGTTGAAGTTTGCTTCTGTTTTTATTGTTGTAGCTTGGTTACTTTCATATCAGTTACAAATAGGGAGTTGGCCCATGCTTCGGGTTCTTGCCTCTGACTTTTTGTTGGAGGGACAGGATGGTCCTAGGCAGGCTAGTTGAGAGCTTTCAGGCAGTGAAATGGGAAGAGTCCTGGAACAGGATGACCACGACACAGTTGGAGGGTTCTGATTAGCTAAACAGGGCAGATGTGAGCCCTGCAGGTGTGCAAATGGACACAATTCACTTTTACTTATTATTGTTAGTGTGGACACCCATGTGCCATGGCACACATGTGGCTGTCAGAGGACAACTTCCCAGAGTTCTCTTTCCATCTTTCTGAGGTGGGGGTCTCTGTCATCTCTGCTGCAGTGTATGCTCCAGGTTAGCTGGCCCTGAAACTTGTAGGAGATTCTCCTGTCTCCACGCCCCTTCTCATTGTAGGAGTGCTGGGATGACAGATGCAAGCCATCATATCCAGAGTTTTTTTTGGTCTTTTTGAGACAGGGTCTCCCTGAAGCCCCAGTTGTCCTGAAACTTGCTATGTAGACCAGACTGGCCTTGAACTCACAGAGATCTGCCTTCCTCTGCCTCCCAAGTGCTGGGATTAAAGATGTGTGCCACTATGCCTGGCATATTTTTTTATGTGGGTTCCAGGATTGAGCTCAGACCATCAGGCTTGAGCAGCAAGCCCTTTTACCTGCTGAGCCATCTTGCTGACCCTGCTGTGTGTTCTTTCCCCTTCCTACTCTTCCTGTCTTCCTGCACATGATTTAGGAGTGCTGCTCCTAACATTATCCTCATCTCTTTCTTTCTTTCTTTCTTTCTTTCTTTCTTTCTTTCTTTCTTTCTTTCTTTCTTTCTTTCTTTCTTTCTCTCTCTCTCTCTCTCTCTTCCTTCCTTCCTTCCTTCCTTCCTTCCTTCCTTCCTTTCCTTTCCTTTCCTTTCTTATTCATTCATTCATTCATTCATTCATTCATTCTTATGAGTAGAGCATTATGTGTACATATATATATATATATATGTATGTGTGTGTGTGTGTGTGTGTGTGTGTGTGTGTGTGTACCCATTTCATACAGTGACCTGTGGAAGACAAAAGAGGGTGTCAGATCCCTTGGAGCTGGAGTTAGAGACCATTGTTAGTTTCTAAGTGGGTTCTGGGATTCGAACTTGTGTCTTTTGTAAGAACAGCCAATGCTTTTAATTACTGAGCCATCTCTTCAGCCCCAAGTTTGTATATAATTCTTTAAATTAAAGCCTTCCCTTTTCTACCCAGGTGTATGTAGGCAATAGGGTGGCAAGCTCTTGCAGAAAGAGTGTGAACTCAACACTCATTCCTCATGTCAGGGAGGTAGATCCAGGCAGATGATGATGTTCCATTCAGAGTGGGCAAAGAGGGAGGGGAACGAGTTCTGTGCGATCACTCCTGTGTTTTGTTTTTCCTCGTTATTGGCTAGGGCAGGCACTTGGACTTTTATGTTTCTGTTTTCACCTGGGTTACCTGGAATCACCTCATCAGATGTGCAGGCTCAGTGGTTGAAGACCGGACCTGAGGCAAATCTCCATGCTTTGTGCTATTTCTTTTCAGGTTACTCCGTCCGGCTTTCTTGTGCTTTGAGTTACAAGTTAGCCTTGGGCTAATGACAATCCTGTCTAGGTTTGTTCCTCTTCAGAATTCAGCTCTTTCTGTGTTGATGACACTTCCTTTCTGGTTCATTTACTTACCTGGACCATTTCAGGCGCAATTATCTGAGAATGAAGGGTTACAAGCTGTGCCCATATATAGCTGTTTGGTATGTAGCAGGAAGAATGCAGATGTCACAGGTAAAACATAGGCTGCCGGTGGATGACGTGAGTATGGTTGCTCTTGGCTGCCGAAGAGTCTCCGTTAGTCCCCACATCCTTGGATGTAATTCTCTATCCATCATTCTCCCAGTGCCAACTGTGTGTCGTATATTTTCCTTCATTTCCTCACTATAGCAAGGAGGCATTGCCATCCTGCTGCTGTAGCTCACTAGGGTAGATTAGAGCAACACGTATTCATTACCATGCAGTTCTAGGAGTCAAAATCCTGAAAACCATCATGTCAGTAGGGCTGGTGTCTTCTGGAGACACACGAGGGAGGGAGTTTCACAACCGCTCCTGCTCCTGAAGGCTGCCCACTTCCCTGGGTACATGATGCCTTTTCCTGTTTTCAAACTGTGCCATGTCACCTTCATTCTCTCTGATCTCTGCATTGGTTTCTGTATCCTCTTTTCTTGCTTTTATTTTTCTGCCTTAAGGGCACATTTGTGATCATTTTGTGTCACCTGGATAACCTTCTTATATTGAGACACTTTACTTCACATCTGCAGAGTCCCTTTTATTTAATATGTAAGGCAATACTATCACAGGTTCCAGATATTAAGATGTAGACACTTTTGGGGGTCTCATCATTTTTTCTACCCCAGATAATAGTCATCACTCACTCCAGAATGCCAGCTATTAAGTTCCCATTATGTTGCAGGTAGAGCAGTAGTTTAACATTATCTCCACAAGTGAAGGTACTTAGTCTTGAAGAGGTTAAACGACTTGCCTAAAATGATGTAGCTAGTTGACTACAGAAATGATTAAAATCCAAGCTGTCCATGCCAGTTCTCATTCTCAACACCACTACGCAATCCCAACAGGATTACCTCTGTAGTGCAGGTAGGATTAAGTGAAAAAAGGCGCTTTCTCCTGCTCACACAGTATAGGAAGATGGCTCAGCACTCCTATCTGCTTGTCCTAGACAGCAGAGCCTGAGTCTTAACTGCTGTTGTCTGTGCTCATGGCCAGTGCGGCTCTGCCTGTGATTTTGTTGTAGGGGCTGCTTCCTGTGGCCTTGCCCAGTCTCCCATTGTGGGCTGCCCTTTTTTGTTGGTGAAGTCAGCAGAGGACTGCTGTTTTGGTCATGATGTCCCAGCCTGGAGGGTTAANTAAAAACCATCATGTCAGTAGGGCTGGTGTCTTCTGGAGACACACGAGGGAGGGAGTTTCACAACCGCTCCTGCTCCTGAAGGCTGCCCACTTCCCTGGGTACATGATGCCTTTTCCTGTTTTCAAACTGTGCCATGTCACCTTCATTCTCTCTGATCTCTGCATTGGTTTCTGTATCCTCTTTTCTTGCTTTTATTTTTCTGCCTTAAGGGCACATTTGTGATCATTTTGTGTCACCTGGATAACCTTCTTATATTGAGACACTTTACTTCACATCTGCAGAGTCCCTTTTATTTAATATGTAAGGCAATACTATCACAGGTTCCAGATATTAAGATGTAGACACTTTTGGGGGTCTCATCATTTTTTCTACCCCAGATAATAGTCATCACTCACTCCAGAATGCCAGCTATTAAGTTCCCATTATGTTGCAGGTAGAGCAGTAGTTTAACATTATCTCCACAAGTGAAGGTACTTAGTCTTGAAGAGGTTAAACGACTTGCCTAAAATGATGTAGCTAATTGACTACAGAAATGATTAAAATCCAAGCTGTCCATGCCAGTTCTCATTCTCAACACCACTACAAAATCCCAACAGGATTACCTCTGTAGTGCAGGTAGGATTAAGTGAAAAAAGGCGCTTTCTCCTGCTCACACAGTATAGGAAGATGGCTCAGCACTCCTATCTGCTTGTCCTAGACAGCAGAGCCTGAGTCTTAACTGCTGTTGTCTGTGCTCATGGCCAGTGCGGCTCTGCCTGTGATTTTGTTGTAGGGGCTGCTTCCTGTGGCCTTGCCCAGTCTCCCATTGTGGGCTGCCCTTTTTTGTTGGTGAAGTCAGCAGAGGACTGCTGTTTTGGTCATGATGTCCCAGCCTGGAGGGTTAATGGGTGAAGACCTTTGGCCTGGAGCTCATCAGCCTTCTTTTGTTTGGCCATAGCTGCTGTGCCTACCTGAAATGTGTATTCCAGCCTGTCTTACTATACCTGGAAGTGACCACTAGCTGCCCATTTAGATTAGAGTCCTGGAGTAGCACTGAGTTTTAAACATAGTCCCTGGGATAGAAAGCTCCTGCTTTATGGAACCAGCTACAATTTAGTTACCATAACAACTTGGTAATACTCATTCTGTCTGGGCTTACTGCCTGAGCGTGTGATGTACAGCCATCATTCGGGCCAGCTGAAATGGGCCCTCACCGTATTCTTGTCAGACATATTGATCAATAGCTATATTGCATGGCACACATTTCAAAGTCATCGCTTTTTTATGCTCCTGACCTTCCCTTCAGCTGTAGGTTGTATAAAGAGAAGCTTCTTGAGTAACACTGTCACTGTGCTGTTTTGTTCAGTTCCTAGATATTTCATGAGATTGTGTGTTTGGGGTATTGACAAGGAGGGCAGGATGTAGGTGTTTAAATCCACATTCTTGGCAAAAATATCATAGAATTACAATAGTGTATTTCAGTAATTCTATAATCCCATTAAAAATCCCCCTTAAAATAATAATTCATTCCTTATATACTGAATTTTATATACTCTGGAAAATGTGTGGCTAATACAGTAGAAATGGGGATTCTTTTCACCCAAGTATCCATAAACCATGTGATAAACTGTTTCCTTGATGATAAGTAATCTTTAGTAGAATTTAAATTTTAGGTGTGGGAAATAGTGAGCTAAGCTGGTGGGAATTTGAAGGAAATCCTAGATCCAGATTTTGTTTAATGTTTTAGTAGAGGAGCGCTCCTTTGTATTTCAGGAGGGGATAGTAGGAATTATTTTTTCGAAAAAACAAAAAAACAAAAAAACAAAGGCAGGCCGATAATGCGGTTTCGAGATACAGACCAGTGTCTGTGTTCCAAGGCGCTGAAGATTCCAGCAACAGATTAAACAGCTGAACTATTTCTCTCTGCTTTGGGTCATGGGGCCCCTGGTCCAGGTAAGCGTTTGTGAGTATCTCAGATCTCATTGTTTCCGCAGTAACAATGAAGAGGAAACCAGAGTCTGGTCTTCCTTTTTCTATTCTTAACCCTCTCTGCAGTGATTCAGCTATGGAATGAATTCAATAACTTGCTCTTCAGTGATGCCAGGCAAGCTTCCTTGACTTTTTTCCCTGAATGTTACAAAGGCCATGTTCTTTTTGTGGCATGTACCACCCAGGATTCCATGTATGCATTGCTTTGAGCTGTTTGTATAGCATACCAACCATGCTGTTCTCTAATTTGAGTATATTGCTGAAGGAGAGTGAGATCTCTGGAGAATTTTAAAAGAAGCAGTGACCACCATTTTCAGGGGATACTTAGAGTACAATCTCCTAGGAGAGAATGAATATGTATACTGCAGGGTCTATTTTTATCTCATTTACTTCATTTAAAACCCTGAAAGTAGTAATGAACTCTAAGCTCTTCATTCACACTGGAGAGCATACTAGAATAAGCTGATCATTTCTCTTAAAGTTGTAAAAACTCACATCTAAAAAAAGAAGTGAGTTGCTAATGTCCTTGCTGAAGAAAGCTGACTATAGAAACTGGTCTCATGATCCCCTAAGAATGCAGTTTGTTTCAACATAGGTAATCTTTAAAAATTAAGCAATAATATTTAGACAAGGCATATTAAATCTTATTTGATGGTATCTTTGTTTTAACTACAGCAAGGTGGAAAATGAGTTTTTATTTTTATTAGCTTTCTAATGTGTTGCTTATTTTTTTTTCCTTTTCATTTTTTTTTTTTTTTTTTTTTTTTTGTCTTTTTGAGACAGGGTTCTACCTGTAGTCTCTGGCTGTCCTGGAATTCAGACTCTTATGACCGTGGCTGGCCCTGAACTCACAGAGATCCGCGTTGCCTCTGCTCCCCAAGTGCCAGGATGTAAGCGTGCGCCACCACGCCTGGCATTTATTTATCTCTGATAGTGTATCAATGTACTGTCTGTCATGCCAAGTACTGTGCACCCATGTGTGCAAGTGCCGCTGGAGAGTCAGAATGAGGGGTGTTTCGGATTCACCAACGGAACTGGGAGTTCTCCTGGAATTGGAGTTTCAGATGGTTCTCGGCCGCCTATGTGGGTGCTGGGGATCGAACACAGGGTCCTCTGCAGGAGTGGTCGGCGCTCTTACCGCTAAGGCCATCTCTCCACCCCCGTATATTTTTTTCTAAAGTAAAGACCTCTTTGTAAACAAAATTTCCAGGATGATTTCCTGCATACATCTTTATCCAACTATCATCTGGTGTTATTTTCTTCCAATCCACGAAGGCTGGAACGGACAGACGCGACATCTGAGTAATCTCAGTAGGCCAGGAGAATCCAGATCGATACCGTTGATGTTTGTGGCACTGAGAACCCATTGAAACATCAATTCTAATTAATATGGACTGAAAGACAAAGTACTGACATTATAAAGGGAAGAAAGCCAATACTCCAATTGACCATTCATTTTGGACTGGCGCTTGGCGTATGGCAAATCCTTAACGCTAGTGGTCAGTATATTCCTTGTGGTTTAGCTGACTCAGAAGCTTTTCTAGTTCACAACAGTCTTTGTGTACTGTATTGTCTACCTCTGGTTAATATTATCCAACTAATAATGTCACCTGACCTTGAGACAGTTGCTAATCTTTGATCAACCTTTTGCATATCCCATTAGTTAGAATTTTATGCCTCTTTCCAATCCTATTTCTCTTTAATAAAGTTCAATATTTACAAGCAAAAACATTGTCTGAAATTTTGAAAAAAACAATTTTCCTATATATATATATATATATATATATATATATATATATATATATACTCTGCTAGAAAAAATATACATAGCCCTAAGGAAAGAGGTTGGATCCATCTAGCACTGTTTATATTGTTACTTAAGAACTGTGTACTAGGGTAACTTGACAATCAAGAACTCAAATATAAACTTTCATTTAAAAATTTCAAGCAATTTCCCCCCTAGCTGATATAAAATTAGAGCTTATGGCAATCAACCAGATAATAACCCTAAATGCTGTAACACATTTTAAGGTATTTGGCCATTATGTACACAGGAGGAAGAGTGAGGCAAAGCACTGATTTTTATTTTCTATAAATGTTATAAGTAATTTCATCTGAGTATATAATTTCTAGGAGGAAACTAAGAAGATCTAGAGAAAGTAGAGCATACATAAGACATATTTAATCCACTGAAAATATATTTCCTGCTTTGTAATACTAAAAGACACTGTTCAAAGTTCTCTGCTGCAGAAATCTTAGCAGTTTTCACATCATCTTAGGTGCCATCATCCCTGTTATTCAGTTACTGCTATCATGTGGTGAATATATGTGTTTATAATGATTAAATGAAAAGGAAAAAGAAGTATAAAGGCTTGCTTTTTTGAAAATTACCACCCAAGGCAGGGCAAACAAAGAAATCATCTGTGTTATTTCAGTAAAGTGCTAAAACTAAGACATGCTGTAGGCACAAATAGGATCAAAACCTGATGAGAGTCAGATGTAATAAAGACAGGAAAAACGTGCCGACATTGTCATTTCACATTCTTTTGTGCAAACGTGATTAACTGCTGGACTAAGGGGCTTTTCCTTGCTATCACTTTGTCTTTGTTTCGTTAATAATATGCATTAGCTACTTTGGTTTGATAAGTTCTGTGTCATGGGAGGACTTGAGGTATTGAAGCCCAAATTCTGGAATTGTGGATTATATAAAGCAAAGTTTTTTGGTTTTTTTTTTGAACTTTTTGAGACAGGGTCTCCCTTTAGTCCCATCTGGCCCGGAGCTCGCTATGTAGACCAAGGTAGCCTTGAACTCACAGAAATCCATCTGCCTCTGCCTCCCGGGTGCTGGGATTAAAGGCACGCACCACTATGTCTGGCAAAGCTGAGTTTTAAAGCATGCCTTTGGGGGTAGATGTCCAGCCTTTCCTGATCATCACACTGCATACTCACCAGCCAGAATCTCTGTAGAATGGACCACACACCCTGGGAGTGGGAAGTGTAAACATTTACTTTGTTGTTGAAACAGATGGGGTAGAGTAAGGGTTTGTGTCATATAAGACTTCACAGAGATGTTTGACTTGAGTCTTGTAGGATTTTGAGTGCACTGGAGCATGAAGTGAAGTAGCTTGGTCTGCAGAGGGTGCTATAATATGCTGGGCATGACCCATAGGGAACATAGAGCATGCGGCTAGAAGGGGTGGTTGCTAAGTCTGGAAGGGTAGTCGAGACCTATCATGTTGTAGCAGCATGATCTGCTCAGTTTTAGAAGTTGCCTCAATGGAAAGAAAGTAAAGGCCTTGCGTTGTACAAAGGTCCAGCTTCTAGCCATGTGGCAGGGACCAGAAGAGGGCTGCCACTTTGAGAGAAGCTTCGTGAGGAAATGAATTCAGAAGGTTTGTTGGAGGGAATGAGGCCCAAGGGAGTGTAGTGGTGGTGGGAATGGAAAAGAAGGGAGGGAGGGAGGGAGGGAGGGAGGGAGGAAAGGAGGAGAGAGAGAGAGAGAGAGAGAGAGAGAGAGAGAGAGAGAGAGAGAGAGAGAGAGAACTAAGGCTTTTCATCCTCAAGACTTGGTTACATTAGAAATGGGGAGTACAGGGATGACTGTGAAATGAAACAAGATAGTTTAAGTGTAACTCCATACTCAATACCAGACCCAGAGTAAGTATACCAGAAAGGGGGCCTTGTTCTTTTGTTTTACTCGATGACATGAAGCAACATCTGAGATTGGTGTTTATAATAGTGAAAACTCAGGACCTCTCTATATGTAGCCCATTTCTGAGCACACAGGTCCTGGCAGTTTACATATTCACAGATTTTTGTTTGTTTGGGACTTTGGGGACATCTTTCCTCACAGGATGACCTGACACTAATATTGAAATACCATCTCTTTCTAGTACCTTAACTTTTACCCTGTGACCTGATAACATGTTTTAAGTATACTCACATGTCACTTACACCTGTTTATTTTTTGCCAAAATAAAGGAGAAAGTCACAGTTGCTAATTCACATTTGATTATTTGTCTAGGACTTTGTTTTATAAGTAGAGTATTCCTTTCCCTTTGTACTATTAGAGCTTTATTTAAACCTTGTTTCAGATACCATTGCTGCTTATTAATTTAGCAAATTGGGTGATAGCGATATCATCAAATAGTTATTGACAGGATATATTCAGTATAAACTGGGCTGAGAACTCCAGACTGGTGCTTTTATACCATTTCTTTACATTCAACAGCCCATAAACCAATCTTGATTTTCTTGAGTTGGGTGTGTTGTTTCAGATATGCTGAAGATCCATTCATTAACCTATTTCATCAAACAGAACTGAGCTAGGATTCAAAAGTCAATAGACACTTTGTATTTTCAAAAGCATATAAAGCACAAATGTGGATTCTGAAATGGGAGGAAAAACACATGTGTGCAGATTTTATGTGAGTAATTGTCTCTTAGGGGAGAGCAAAGTCCAAGACAATAGAAAACGAGGGTCTGCATAAAAACAATACTCCCCGAGGAGTATTCAAGGTCAGCATGGTACTTTATTGCATCATGGCATAGCTCTAGCCTGTGACTGAATTATTAATTGAGTTCATCTTCATTGTAAGTAAGGATAATTTCTCCAGGTCTTATCTTGAATTTATAGGAAATATTAATTGAAATACTTTAAGCATCATTTTTCTTTGATGTCAATATACACATTGTCCCAAACTTTAAAGTATTTGTAATCAGGATGCATCTTATTTTTAATATAGTATTTTTAATTTTGCAAGATTTTGATGCATACAATCTATTTTGATAATATTTGCCCTCAGTCCTCCCCCTAACTATAAGATACACCTTATAATCAATGATACATCTTGTTTATTTGATATAGATTTTTCTTTTCTTCCCCATTTTAGTATATTCTTTGTTGTTACATTGTTATTTTCTTTTTTTGGATAGTTTATTATTTTATGTGTATGAGTGTAGTGCCATAAGTAAGTCCACCCGTGTCATAGAATGCCATAACTGCTGAGCCATCTCTCCAGCCCTTATTTCTTATTTCCATATAACACAATAATTTATAATTAGTGGCATCAAATGAAAACAGAATTATATATTTTGTTGGCTAAAATATATTAAAATACATGACACTGAGAACTTTTCATTTTAAAATTATATTATGATTTCTGGATTTGTATATTGTCTAATACTCTGAAACATTTGAAACATGGGATGAGGTCTTTACCTTTACATCTCCCCATCATAATGTGTGCATAATAAGCACAAATAGATAGGCATTAATTGTAATATTCATTCTATGAGGCTTT
This sequence comes from Rhizomys pruinosus, assembly GCA_009823505.1. Classification (NCBI taxonomy): domain Eukaryota; kingdom Metazoa; phylum Chordata; class Mammalia; order Rodentia; family Spalacidae; genus Rhizomys; species Rhizomys pruinosus. The sequence goes on along the minus strand of VZQC01000749.1, from coordinate 1,830,862 downwards.
TGGTACATGCCTAATGGTGAAAGAGTCAAGATAATCACAAAAACTCAGAAAATTGGCCTCTGGGGCTGGGGGAGATGGCTCATTTGGTTAAGAGCTGATTTTGCAATCGAGAGTGCCAATTTGGATCTCCAAGACCCCTGTAAAGGCTAGATAGCCATGTGGTAATAATCTCAGTTCTCAGGATGCAGAGACAGGGGATCCTAGAATAAGCTGGCTAGCTAGACCAGCCTAACCACTGAGCTCTGGATTAAAGTAAGCTATTCTGCCTCAGTATATAAAGTGGAGAGAAATTGAAGAAGACACTAAACATCAGCCTCTGGCCCCCCAAAACATGTACACACACAAACACACATGCATGACATATGGACACATACAAAAGAAGTGGACTCTGATTATGATTGGTGTTTGATTCCATGTATCAGAACATTAATAATACTCTTTAGCTTTTTCATCTTTTAAAATTTATTTTTCTCATCTGTTTAGTGATGAATCTGTGACTTTCAATAGAAATTTGCTGTCCTTTCAACCTGTGAGATCGTATTTTACATATGATTATACGTGAAAAAGTGTATATACACATTCATTATATATTTTTTCCAAATATATTTTCTTTCTCTTCTTAGTGTTTGCATATGTTTGTATGTATGTATGTATGCATGTTCACATGTGTGTACATGTGTATGTGTGTGTACATATGTGTATGTATCTGAGGTTGATGTCAGAATCCCCATTGATTGTTCCTCTGAGTATGGGCAGGCTTCTGAGATAAACCCTGAGCTAGTAATTATAGCTAGTAGTCTCACTAGGCAGCCTGTTCTGGGAAATCCCTTGTCTCCACTTTCTGAGTCTAGAATTATAGGTGGGCTCTAGCGTTTACTCCACATTCCTGTGGATTCCAGGCATCCAAACTCTAGTCCTCTTGTTTGTACAGCAAGCACCTAAACTGCTGAACCATCTCTCTAGCCCCACATAACTATTTTGAATGGCTTTAGTGTTTTGTAGGTCAAGTATTTTCCAGCTGCTTACCTTTGCCACTAGAACATAAGCCCCCAAGAGCAGTAGCTTTTCTCAGTTTATTACTTTAGGCAAACTGCCTAGGACAAAAATCTAGTGCATAGTAAACTCTCAATAAATTTTGAATAAATTAGTAATTTGAATATACCTTCTGGAGAGAGGAAAAACATGTCAGTTTTTGAAAATTCTTCTGATTCTGCATGTTGTTTACAGTTTGGGCTTTAATCTCCACATTGTATGAAATTGTAGACTTTTAGATTCGAAGGGATTAAAGTGATGCAGTCTAGCTTCTTTACCACAGAACTGCTAATGAGTATGTATCATGCACATGCTAATAAGGTAGAAGACATGGGAAGGACATGACAGTGACACCAGTAAGAAAACATGTAATCCTTTATTTCTTCCCTTAGCTGCTGCTCGAAGCACTCTGTACAAAGGAACTGTGGCAAATTACATTGAAGTGATCGTGATGTCAGCTGATGGGGCACCAATGCGGCTCCTAGATATGAGATCAGAAGCCGTTCTTCTATTGTGTTTACTCAGCCCATCGCTGTTTTATCTTGTCTGCCAGTGGAAAATGGCCTTGGGATTAGGAGAGGGAAGGGGAATGGAAATACTTAGGCTGCATTTGGTTCCATATTGAACATTTAGAGTATTTCCTTGGTTCATTTACTTAGCTTTATTTATTTTTTTAATTTTATTTATTTCTGTATGTGTGAATGTACTGTCTGTGTGCAAGTTTGTGCACCCATGTCGTGCAATGCCGCGGAGGTCAGAAGAGGGCGTCGGATTCCCCTGGAACTGGAGTTCTCCTGGAATTGGAGTTTCAGACGGCTCTCAGCCGTCATGTGGGTGCTGGGGATCGAACCCGGGTCCTCTGCAAGAGCGGTCAGCGCTCTTAACCGCTAGGCCATCTCTCCAGCCCCTACTTAGCTTTATTTTTATTAAACACATATTTTTTGGAAGAAAGGAAATAAATGTTAGTTGCTTATTTTGTTGTAGACCAATTGACGTTGCAGCAAGTAGCTGGGTTGTTAATTGGTCCGAAAGTATTTCACGAATAAGGCTATATCATTGTTTTATATCTGGCTAACATTTCTAGGAATCTATTATCATAGGCAGTCTAGTCCAAAAGGTCTTGTAATGTTAGTGTTCACTTTCTAAAATTGAATTTAATACCTCAAGGTATTTTTTCTTGATAATGCTTATGAACTTGTAAAGTTTTTTTCCATCTTTGTATAATAAAAAGTTTTAAATAAAAATCCCCACTTTAACAAGTTTTCAGCACTAAATAAGATATCTGTATTGGATTTTCCATTCTCCCCATAACTTAGAGATCATTATGGAAGGGGGGGGTGAAAAGTCTGCAGGAGCCAGAGGTGGTAGAGGACTGTTGCACAGCGGTGTTTCTGAACATGCCGTGGCTGTTGGAGCCAGAGGTGGTAGGGGACTCTTGTACAGTGGTGTTTCTGAACATGCTGTGGCTGTAGGAGCCAGAGGTGGTAGAGCACTGTTATACAGTCGTGTTTCTGAACATGCCGTGGCTGTAGGAGCCAGAGGTGGTAGGGGACTGTTGTACAGCGGTGTTTCTGAACATGCTGTGGCTGTAGGAGCCAGAGGTGGTAGAGGACTGTTATACAGCGGTGTTTCTGAACATGCCGTGGCCGTAGGAGCCAGAGGTGGTAGGCGACTGTTATACAGTGGTGTTTCTTAACATGCCATGGCTGTAGGAGCCAGAGGTGGTAGGGGACTGTTGTACAGTGGTGTTTCTTAACATGCCATGGGTGTAGGAGCCAGAGGTGGTAGAGGACTGTTGTACAGTGGTGTTTCTGAACATACCGTGGCTGTAGGAGCCAGAGGTGGTAGAGGACTGTTGTACAGTGGTGTTTCTGAACATACCGTGGCTGTAGGAGCCAGAGGTGGTAGAGGACTGTTGTACAGCAGTGTTTCTGAACATGCTGTGGCTGTAGGAGTCATAGGTAGTAGAGGACTGTTACACAGTGGTGTTTCTGAACATGCCGTGGCTGTAGGAGCCAGAGGTCATAGAGGACTGTTGTACGGTGGTGTTTCTGAACATGCTGTGGCTGTAGGAGCCAGAGGTAGTAGAGGACTGTTGTACAGCAGTGTTTCTGCACATGCCATGGCTGTAGCACACACGAACTCAGTGGCAAGAGTCGCAATGACTCAGTTGCTTCGGGGATGTGGACATATTAGGCTGCCTGTGCTCCTTCCAATATGGCTTTGCACCCAAGCACATACAGGCAGGCTAAGTGCACTCAGGTGGGTTTAGAAAAGAATACATGATGTTGGGAAGGAAAATTTGTGGGGGTATGGGAAGAATTGGAGGGGAAAGAGTGGAGATAGATTTGATCAAAACACATAACAAATTAGAAAACCATAAATTACTGCAAAAAAATCCACTTTCAGTTGACTTTGTATGCCTCAACATGCCCAATATGCCCATTTGTTATTGAGTTTTCTTCAAGGTCAAATGTATAGCCTTTCTTGAAAGTGTCTCAGGTTTTCTGACTACAGACCTGAGACTACTTTTCATGTGCTATGTCTGTATCATCCTGGTATCTTTAGACTAGATGTGTCTCTTTTGTTATATGCAATTTTAAAATTCTGGGCCACCAGAACAGAGAATATGATTCTTGAATGTAATCATAGAAGATTTCTCTTGAAAGAAATGATGTTGTGTGCATTATGAAGCAAATGATACTTCTTTTTATTTTATTATTTTTATTTTATGTGTAGGAGTGAATTTCCTTTATGTAGGTAGGTATACCTGTTAGTTATGCATTGCCCACAGAGGTTAGAAGAGGATGTCAGATCCCCTGGAACTGGGATTATGGATGGTTGTTAGCTGCCATAGTGGATGCTGGGAATTGAACCTAGGTCCTTTGCAAGAGCAGCCAGTGATCTTGTGATCTTAACTGCTGAGCCATCTCTCCAGCCCCACAAATGATTCTTATTAATAAATAAAGTTTCCTTCAATTTACAGTATTTGAAAATAGTCACTAGGTAAATAATTACAAACATAAGGGACATTACCTTCCAAAAGCATAGCTGACTTAATGTTAGAAAGATGATCTAATAGTTTATTTAGCTTATGTAAATGAGATTAAGAATGAGAAGTTGTATCATATATATTTGTTTCAGCCTAATTCACATTCAATAATGTGAATGATAGTGCATTTTCTCATGGAATGTTGCCATTACAAAAATAAAAATCAATATGTTTCATACTTGCAGAATTTTAGCACTTGTCTACAAAATGCCAAAAGATGACTATAACAGTGTTTCTGGGTGTGGACAGTGTATTCACAGTAGAATGACATCTATTACAAAAATGCAATATTGTACTCTGCCTTATAGGAATTTCCTGGTTGTGATGATTATTTAATTACAGAAATGGTCTCTTGGTTGAAGTATTCTTAGAAGTTTTAAAAGTAGAGTCAGTTTCTATGCTGAATTACTTGGTTTTCTCTTTACTATTTCCTCTCACTGAGTTCCTCTTCTTTTTCATTTCCCCTGGCCTTTCTAACTCTTCTCTTCAATAATTTTCCCCCTCTCTTACACTGAGCAGTGTGGGCATTATTTAGTCCCACTGGTGGCATAGGGATTTAATAACATTGCTGACCTCTGGGCCACAGTGACTCTTGGCTCCCTGACAGTTGTTAACTCCTCATGGGCTGTATGGGTAAGAAAAGTGAAGGGAGTGGATTCACAAGAGTGGCTGAAGGGGAAGGTGTTGAAGGTGGTGACTTCTTTTTCAAGACTTTATTCGTTTGTAGCTCAGGGTCTAGGTGGGTGGGGCTTTAGCTGATTTAGAGTTAAAGGACATTAAAATATTGGTAGGTTTATGTTCTTCTTTGACTTTTTATCTTTGAATAGTTTTTTGAGTAGCTATAGGTTAATGGATTGAATGGAAGGTACAGAGATTAATGTACCATCTGCCTGTGCACCTGCTTAGCCTCCTGCTTATCAGCATTCTTCATCAGAATGGTATAGGGTAGTATACATTCAATGAGTTGGAACAAATGTAGAATACATCCACCATCATAACATCATACAGAATAATTTCACTGCCTTCAAAATCCGCCGCCGTCTTTAGTTACTCCCCACTCACTCAACATCTGGCTGAAATTTTTACTATCTCCATTTGACCCTTCCAGAATGTTATGTAATTGGAATTATGCATCATGTAGCCTCTCAGAATTGTCTGTTTTTCAGTTATTAATGTTTGTTTCAGTTTCTTCCATTTTTTTTATGGCTCAATAGCTTATCTATTCATGGTGGTGAATAGTCCATTGTTTGAGTGTGCCACATGTTATTTATTTACCTGCTGAAAGACATGCTGGTTGCTTCCAAGACTTGAGTAAATTTGTACTAAATGTCCATATGCAAGTTTTTTTGTAGTTGTAAATTTTCAGTTTACTTGGATAGACCACATAGTATTGCTACATCATATGAGAAGAGTGTACAGGAAATATTCGTGTGTGTGTGTGTGTGTGTGTAAATTTTTGAGATAGAGTCTCACTATGCATGCCTACCTAGCCTTGAGTTCACAGACATCTGCTTGCTTCTGCCTCCTAACTGCTGAGATTAGGTATGTTTGGTACAGGAAGCCTCCAAACTGTCTTCCAAAGTGGGCATGCCATTTTACATTCCCATCAGTGATGAGTTATAAATCCTGTTGTACTATATCTTTGCCTGCATTTTCTTTTCTCAGTAGTGTGAGTTTTGGTCATTCATATATACATAAACATACACACACACACACACACATATTGGTGTCCAGAAATGTCACTTCATGTGGGTCCATATATTGGAGAGCCTGGCTAACTTACCCAACGTCACAGACTTAAAAAAAAAAAAACCCACTCTCTCTCTCCCAGCAGCTATTAGTTGCTAATAGTTCCTTAGCTAGATTTGTGGTTTCTTACCTACTACTTCCTCGCTTATTCTCTGGGAGTTTTGACTGGTGTGAGTCAGGTCTTGCACATGCTGACGCCACTGCAGTGAGCTGATATGAGTAACTACCCAGCTGTCTGGAAAACAGTTTTCTTGTGGTCATTTACCACTTCTGGCTCTTACGGTCTTTCTGCCTCCATCTTCTGCAATTATCTTTGAGCCTTGGGAAACAGGTTTGATGCAGGAGCCCTATTCAGGATTAAGAACTCTGCAGTCACTTATTCTTTGCATGTTGATCAGTTGTGGTTTTATGTTGATCACCAGCTATTTCATGAGGAAGCTTCTCTGGTGACACATTAATGTATGGGTATAAAAAATAAGTCATTAAGAGCTGGCATAATCCTGTGCACACTTAGCAAAATAGTACTAGTAAGTTCTCCTCTGTGGCCTGTGACCTGCCTACCTACAGGTTCCTAGGCCTGATATCATTCTCAGTTATAGGCTCTGTCTTGTGATATGGACCTTAATTTAGCCCATTTCTTAATTAACCCGTTTGTTATTACTATTGGGTTTAATGAATTTGTTTTATATTTTGGGTAACAATTTTCTGTTAAGTGCATCCTTTTGCAAGCCTTTTCTCCAAGCCTGTATATTCAGTGCAGTACATTTTATCAAATAGAAGTTCAAATGAAGTCCAGCTTATCAGTTCTTTCATTCTTGGATCTTGCGTTTAGTGATGCATATTACTCATTGCCAAACATTAGAACATCTTGATTTCTTTTCTCTTTCCTCTGGCATTTTCACAGTTTTGTGTTTTACACTTAGGCCTCTGATCAAGTTTAAGTTACATTTTTTTGAAGGGTGTAACGTCTTTGCCAAGGTTTTAAAAAAATACAAATGTCCAGTTATTTTCAACTATTTGTTGGAGAGACTGAATTTCACTACATTGTACTTATCTCTGTGTTAAACATAAGTGTACTGTTTTTATGTGTGTCAGTTGCTCTACCTTGGTCCATAGACCTATTTGTCAATTCTTTCACCAGTACTATACTATCTTGATTACCTTTACTTTACAGTATATCACTTTCTCTCTCTTTTTTTGTTATCTCTACAACAAAAATTTTAAACTCTTGAAGAAGGAGATTGAAAATGACACCAAAAGATGGAAAGATCTCCTATGTTCATGGATTAGAAAAATTAATATAGTAAAAATGTCCATTTTACCCAAATTGATATACAGATTCAATGCAATCCCAATCAAAATCCCCATGAACTTCTTCACAGACTTGGAAAAACAAATCCTTAAATTCATATGGAAAAGCAAAAGACGCTGAATAGCTAAAGCAACCCTGAGTGAAAAATGCAGTACAGGGGGGATTTCTCTACCAGACTTCAAGGTATATTACAGGGGCATAGTCATAAAGACAGCCTGGTACTGGCACAAAAACAGACCAGTTGACCAATGGAACAAAATTGAAGATCCAAACTTGAGCTCATACAATTTCAGCCACCTCATATTTGACAAAGGGGCAAAAAACCTCAGTGGAGGAAGGATAGCATCTTCAGCAATGGTGCTGGCAAAACTGGATCACCATCTGTAGAAGAACAAAATTAAACCCCTACCTCTCACCCTGTACAAAAATCAACTCCAAGCTGATCAAAGATCTCAGCATGAGGCCCAAAACCCTGAAGGTGATAGAAGAAAAAGTTGGCAGCAACCTATAAGACATAGGCATAGGAAAAGCCTTTCTAAATCAGACAGCAGCTGCACAGGAAATAAGGTCAATAGTTGACAAATGGGACCTCATCAAACTCAAAAGCTTTTGTCCAGCGAAAGAAACAAGGAAGTGAAGAGAAAACCCACAGAGTAGGAGGAAATCTTCACCAGGGATTCATCCGACAGAGCATTAATGTCAAGAATATATAGACTACTCAAAAAAACAAAGAGGTAAGAAAACAAATGATCTACTCAAAAGATGGAGTAAAGAGCTGAACAGAGACTTCACCCGTGAGGAAGTAAAGTTGGCTGAGAAACATCTGAAAAAGTGTTTAATATCATTAATAATTAAGGAAATGCAAATTAAAATCACTTTAAGATATCATCTCACTCCGATAGGACTGGCTAAGATCAAGAACACAAAAGACACCAAGTGCTGGAGAGGTTGTGGGGAAAGGGGAACACTAATCCACTGCTTGTGGGAATGTAAACTTGTACAACCATTATGGAAAGCAGTGTGGAGAACCCTTAAAAGACTCAAAATGAGCCTACCACCTGACCCAGACATACCACTCCTGGGTATATACCCACAAGACTCATCCTATTGCAAAGATACATGCACATCCATGTTTATTGCAGCCCTCTTCACAAAAGCGAAGAGCTGGAACCAACCCAAATGGCCCTCAAATAATGAGTGGATGACAAAAATGTGGTCCATCTACACAATGGAGTACTGTTCAGTGATAAAGAAAGATGACATCATGAACTTTGCAGGTAAATGGATGGAACTTTAAGCCATTATTCTAAGTGAAGTAACACAGTCCCAGAAAAACAAGTGCTGAATGGTCTCCCTCATTTGTAGATGCTAACACCAAATCCCCAGATGAAAGGCAAGCTGAACAACATTATTGTTATATTTCTGTTTATTTGAAAGCAACTGTGTTGTTATGATGAGAATCTCTTAATGGGCTCTAGAATTGATCCACCACTTACTTTCAGACTCTGTAATTACTGTATATGAGTGGAGGGTATGTGTTCATATTTTAGAGTAATATAAAATTAAAGAAGGAAAGTGTGAATTCCTAGGCATAAAAAAGACTGAGAGAAAGATGCAGGACAGTTATGGCAGAGTGCATGATCTGGGGTGTGGTGGGGGAAAGGGAAAGGGAAAGGGAATATGTCTAAACTAAACTGAGAAATGATGTCCGAAATACACAAAACATCAATAAAAGCATTATAAAAAAATAAAGCACATGTTGGTCCAAAGCTTTCTGTCCTCCTGGAGTTGCAGACATGTGCTGTCATATCCAGATAATAGTACAATCCAATGAATTCCCCAAATTTGAATTGTCTCAGTTGTGCAACTTCTTCAATATTGTGTTGTCTCTTCTGGATATTTTGCAGTTCTGCTGTTAAACCTGAGGCTCTGATCATCTGATTCAAGTGCTTTACCCCTGAGATACATCTCCAGCTGTGCTTTGTATTTTTGAGGTTTTGATTTTGATTACTTGATTCCCTGTAGTTTCTAGCTTAGTGGTATGTATGTAAGTGTGTGTGTGTGTGACAAAACAGAATAAAAAGGTGCTATAAAACCTAATGTTTTCAACTAGTATTGGAAAGTCTATTTAGAAAATGTGTTGATTCTCTTAGCAAGAAATGCCATAAACAAATTCTAATGTCTTAATAGCATCTTAAGTAGCTGAAAGCATATATCCTCATTATCTGTAGGGACAAATAGAAAGGAAGGCTTGTTTATAACAATTTATTTTTATAATGTTCACATGAAATTTCAAATATATGTTATAAATCATTAGTAACTAGTTTTATAATCTGACAAAATTCAGATTATAAAAATAAGTCAGTTTACTTATTGGTTAAAAAAGCTCATGTTTTTCTCATTTTGTCTTTAGAGAAAGAGTTCTGGTTGAGGTGTAGAGAGAGAGCTATTGTATTTGTGATGAGAATTGGGGTATGTGAAGAAGGCTTGAAAACCTGTATGAGAATAGGGGTTCATTATTTATACAACTAAGGACAGGCCTACTTTGTAAGTTATATATATATATATATATATATAATATCTATATTTATATACTATTAAAAGCCAATTTTATTTGAGCTTTGGCATTTAATACAAATCTTCCAATCAAATCCAGCCATCCCCTTCTTGCTCCCACCCCCCACCGACGCTTGCATCATGCCTTGGCAAACATGTTCTTTCTTCTCTTTTTTTCGCAGTCTCTTTTAAAATTTTTGCATTCAGAGTATTTACTGATTGTGTTTGGCAGAAGTTCACCTGTTCAGTCTAGTTCTTTGATCAGAGTCTTTTTTTATTTCTTTTTTTGTTGTTATCATTGTTTTATTTTTACGTTTTTTTTAAAATTTTATTGATCTTTGGGTGCAATTCAACATTTTTTCCAATTCCAGTTCAGGCATCATTTCCCTTTCCTTCCCCCCCCCATCCCAGATCAATGCTTCGCCAACTGTTCCGCATCTTTCTCTCAGTTGTTTTTCATTTTTAGCATAAGGTGATCCATCGTACAAGCCATCCTTCGTGAAAACACATCTTGCAGGCTGTTGTGCCACCCCCACAGCCCCACCTCCCAGTGGGGGGGTGACGGGTTTGTTCAATCAAGTTATCAAATGAGTGTCCCCAGACTACAACTAGTCTGTAGTTTCACATTTCACCCAATCGCAGCCCTTACATTCTACACACGCCCCCTCTTACCAAATTTTTCCCTAGGCTTAGAAAAGGGGCACGGGGGTATTAGAAGCAAAAACAGTCCCACTCTCTCTGGAGCTGTTGTTCTTGCCACTCTGGTCAATTCTTGCTGTTTCCTTCTCATGGCGATGACCGTTCCTGTCCAGAATAACCTTTTGATCCTACTAATGAAGCACAAGCAATTAGGAGATCAAGGTATTGTAAAAACAGCACTAATAGTTTATGGTAGGTTACTTTGGCCATAGACACATAGGTTGGGCATGATAGTGGGAAGCCTATTGAATTACAAGTTTTTCCCCTGTTAAATATGACAGGGTCTTACTGTGGCTTATAACATCTCCTAACCTGTAGAGGATGTAAGCTTGTGGCATCAGCCATGGGTTATTCCTCCAAGGAGAGAGCCAATAGCCAATTAGATTTGGGATATACAGGCACATGGCTGCCTCTGCTGCACAGTATTTCCAGGCAGGTGAGCTGGTGCTGGCGGTGGAGTCTTGCTTGACTCAAGGAGACCCGTATTTGCTTTATTTGTTTAGTGGCCTTTGGTAACACTCTCTGGCGTTCCAGAGGCCATCTGTACACTTGCATTTGCGGTCTCAATACATCCCACCCATGTTGACATCAGGTCTTCGGCAGCAGGGTCTTATCGCCTCTCCTCCTGCAGGTATTTCTTCCAATTTACATCACTCTAAAATATGCATATATGGATGCCACATATATCATAGGTTTTAGCATCTTCAGTTTATGATTGTTTTCTTTATTAGGCTGAAAGATGTCATGTTTGAAGTCTCCTCCTTGACAAGCCCAAACCACCATCAGTTCTGCCCTTGTGCTTCACACTGGAGTTTTTTCCTTCCCATGGTCACCAAATGAGGTCCAGTAAACAATGAGTACTGTCTTGATCTTCCTATACTGGTCTCCATGATACAGCCTGGGTAGTCCAACAATGGCAGTCTATACTCCGAAGAGGCTGAAACCCCAATAGTAGCTCAATCCACAAGCTGGATGTCTCAGCAGTCCCCATCTGGCACTGAAGATTTGGAGGATTCTTGGTGAGACATGAGTCTTCAGTCCATACTGGAAGGTTGAAAGCTGTGTCACATGTCTTTGAAGTATGGCAAAAACAGTGGCAGCCACAGAGTAGATGTACTTTCCAGTAAGACAGGCAAAACAACTGTGTTCTTTTTTTTTTATTTTTTTTTTTTACTTTTTGTCTTTTTACTAAGATCTCAAGTTTTATACCTGAAGTACAATTTCTCAGGCCTTACTAATTATTTCTGGCTATACTTTCCTTTTATATGTTTAAGGCCACAGAGTTAGCCCAAATTAACCAAGGTTTTTGTTTTGTAAGTTATATATTTATTGAACTTGTATTTGCTTAAGATAGAGCTGCCATGAGGCATATACAAATTCTGTGATTTGGGGTATTTGCTATTTTAAAATTTTATTTCTTTTATCTAAGTTTCGTGATTTTCAAACATTATGGTATGATGGTATTTAGATCCCCTCCCCATCCTCTTCTCCCTTTGCTGCCTCCACCCATGTATTCTCACATCCGTATATACATGTCATCTATAGCTCTATAACTATGGCCTACAGAGTCTGATTGTTTCCCTAAATGACCTTCAGTGCAGGCACATCCACTGGGCCCACCAAGAGTCACATCTCTGTAAGACACTGACTCTCTTCCTCCCAGGAGCCATTAATTTTCACAAGTTCCATAGGTTGGGTTGGGATTTCTTACTCCTTTCCACATGTCTACTCTGGGAACGTGTCTGGTTTGAGCATAGGACTTGTGCTTGCTGTCACCATTGCTGTGAGTTCATATGTGTGACTGATCAGCTGTCTGGGAAACTGTTTCCTATTGGTCATCCACAGTTCCACCTCTTCTTCTAAAATGATCCCCGAACCTAAGGAGCCAAAGACATGAAATAGGGGTAGTATTCAGAAATAAGCACTGTGCAGCCTCTTGTTCCTACACATTAGCGCATTGTGGGTTTCTGTGTTAATCACCATCTGCTGCATAAGGAAATGTCTCTGGTGAGAAGTGAGAGATGCATCTATCTTTTGTGCAGAAGTTGCATTGAAGATGTGTCACTAAGGGTTTAGGGTCTGATAGACACTTATTCTCTGCATTTGACCAGTTCTGTAACTCTGTAATAGTCTCCACTTGTTGCAAAAAGAAGCATCTTTGATGAGGGGTGAAAGGTACACTTGTCTGTAAATATGAAGATGCAAATTTAGAATAAAGTAAGAAATTATGTTGGTTTAGGGATGAGGGAATATATAGTAGGTTTTTTTTAAGGATCTATGACCTATCCAGACATGTGTAATTGGCTATGTTTACAGTACCACACATATGTTCCCTACCATTGAGTGGCCCTTAATTCCAATTAGACAGCTTTTGATTACCCATAAGATAAAAATTCCACTGCACCAATAGAAACAGTTTTCTGGGCCAGTCATGGCTATTTATTAGACTTTACAGCTGGGTAGGATGACCACTGACAGATTTTTTTTTCCTTTGACAATTTGTATAGTATCCTCTGATATCATGGGCCCTAGTCTTCAGAGAGGAGGCTTCCAGATCATTTCCAGCTTCATTGCTTCCAGTCTTGTGCCCAAAGTATGACCTATGTTCAGCAATATGGTCTTATATTCAAGTTTTGTGAAACCATCAAGGGCTGTCGCAATAGTCTGTGCTATTTTAGGAGTCTGTTGGACTACTCTGACCAAGAATTCAAAGGGAAGGTTCTCCTGCCTGGTACTGTGATTTTTTGTTATATATCTTCAGCTATATACATACATACACTCTCATATATTTATTGTGTATGTATTTTTCAGTAGGACTTTGAGTGAATAGATTTCTCTCTGGTTTTTCGTATCATCTAAGCATTATTTATCTTTCTTATTCTTCCTGTATACACTTGCTAATCTGTACCTCCCAGTTAAAGTACCCCCTTCCTCATTTCCACCTTAACAACACCTGTCTCTAACTCTCTCCTACTTTTGAACTCCTTCTTCCCCTTTATCCACAAGGTTATTTTACATTTTCCTGGCCCTGGTGGTTACATCAGGATATACACTCACATCAAGGGATTTGGAGCTAAAGATCAACAAATGAGAGAGCACACATGTCAGTTGTTTTCTCGATTCTGTGTTACTTCAGTTAGTATAACAATATCTGGTTCTATCTATTTACCTATAAATTTCACGATTTTGTCTTTTTTATCACAATAGAACTCCATTGTATAAATGTACCATGTTTTCATTTTCCATTTAGGTTGTTTCCATTTCTTAGCTATTGTGAAAAGAGCAGTAGCAAATATGGCCGTGCGAGTATCCCTGTAGTAACATGAGTCCAATGGGTATATGCCAAGAAGTGGTATGACTGGTTCACATGGTAGATTTATAATTTTCACAGTGGTTGTAGGAGTTTTCACTCACTTCTTTTTTTTTTTAATTTTTTTTTTATTTTTAAGGGATTCTACAATACAATGACACAGTTGTTTGCAGATAACAATGATGTTACTCAGTATGTCATACAATTAAGTAATTGGTGCATTTTGCAAGTATCTATGTCCAAATTTTGAACAACCCAAGGTTCCCATAGTCCAGTTGGAGAAGCTTGTATGCACAGGCATGTTGATCAATCAGGAGTCCAGACTATATTCCTGTAGTCTCATGATTCACCCCTATCTCTCCACAGCCCTTACAATCTACCACGCCTCCTCTTCCGCAGTTTGTTCCCTGGGCTTTGGGAAAGGGGCACAAGTGGGTGAGAAGAAAACAGTCTAATTTCTTTGGAGTTGTCATTTTGGACTCTGGTCTGTTCAGTTTGTTTCTCTTCACGGATTGACAGCTTTCACAGTGATACCCTTTTCAGTCATACTAACAAAGCTCAAGCTATTGGATGTACAGGCATTTAAGCAGTACCACTTATTATGTCAAGCTAAGCTGTGAGCATAGACACAGATGCTTGGATGGTATGCTAATCCACAAACTGTGGTTTCTCTATAAAGGGTGACAAGTTCTTATTGTGGCTTATAACATCGCCTAACCACTAGAGGACATAAGCTTGTGGCATCCGCTGTGAGTTATTCCTCCAAGGAGAGAGCTAATAGCCAAATAGTTTTGGGATATAATATAGACACTTGGCTGCCACTGTTGCACTGTATCTCCAGGCTGTTGAGGTGTAGCTGATATTTTCGGAGGAGTCTTGTTTGTCTCAGGGAGACCAATATTTTGCTGTATTGCTGTAGTGGCCTTTGGTAACGCTCTCTAGCATTTCAGAGGCCAGTTGTACGCTAGCAGGTGACGTCTCATAACATTTTTCATGCTCACACCAGGTCTTCTTAATTCCTAATTTGATTGTGTTAATTTTCCTTATTATATATCTGATTTGAAACAAAAATGCATTGATCCAAATCTGGCTTCTTATGAGGTACCTGCAAATTCCAAATTGTGGGAAAACACGGATGAGATTTTGTTAAATGGATCACAGTGCTTACCAGTATGTGGTAACTTGCTGCAAAGAGCTAGGGGGCATATTGTGTGTCTGTGCTCGTGGGGGATGCTTGTACTCTCTTGAGTATTTTTTCCCAGTACAGAATCAAATAGCTGGTTGAAAGCAATCAATTTCTGCCTTGTTTTCCACCCTCCTCACCCTTGAATACTTGATTAGGTTATATAATTTATAAAAGATGTTCTTGAAACTATGCTGTAAACATATGCCTGTATTCTAGTTTGATAATGAGAGATCTTTTGACTTATTTGAGCTTTCTCTGTGGCCCATCTACCAGTAAAACAAAATAACACTTGGTATCTTGTAAGTTTTTAGTTAAGTCAGCAATGATGTATGGAGAGCCTATTAGCACACCACATAGACAGGAAGACAGGACTTGTATAGATTTGCTAAATCTGTAAAGCAGAAAATGCATTTCTACCTTTCACCATGGTTTTCCTTTATTGTTGGTCCTGGCACAAAAGAGGAAATGGCTCTTCATTTTCACTGACCTCTTATGCTGTGAAAATACTGTGTGTGTTTCTTCCTCTGAAATGGTTTCTGCAAATACATCTCCAAGAGCAGCATGTAAATGAATGTGGAGACAGTTTTATTTATCTTAAAAGCAATATCCTTCCTGTCAAAGCTTGAGAATTAGATAGCAGAATCAATAACTTGGTAGCCATGTGGGACTTGCTAAGACACAAATTAGTGCCTGGTGCTTATGAGTTTGATAAGCTTGAAAGGCCATGTTCTCTTTGCATTCATTACCATGCACCCAAATTGAAGAATTATCAGAAACCAAAGAATCGAGGAAAGTGATACAGCCATGGATCTTAGTGCAGACATGTAGTGGTGGCAGCCGACATCTTTGTACTAGCCAGTTTTATGACAAATTTCTGTGATAATTCCCTGGTACTGTGTGGGGTCTGGTTTCTGAAGCAAATATCAGATAAAACTGGATAGGAGGTCTTTTTTTTTTTCTTTTAGTGGACACTCATCTTCCTTTGGGATGTTTAACTAGGAGGCTTGGCACATGGACATCTGCCTGTGAGATTTATTTTCATAAATGTTCTTTTGAGGTTTCTGTGTGGAAGCATTCTCTGTGTCAATTAGTTGAGAAGAAATGACAAAATTTATTGAGCTGATGGTGATAACTTTCTAACTACATTGAACATTTGGTACCACGTAACTGAATGCTTCACTAATTGCTTTGACGCATGCTTGCTTTTGTAATCAATGAACTGCCTGGGCTAGCCTCAGCAGGATTCATGCCTCATCTTCTCTTTCAGACTGCTTAAATATTCACTGGGTGGCATCTCTGAAGTGACAGTCCCTGAGGAGAAGAATCCTGTGACAGAGGGCAGAGGTCTCTCTTCTTCATGACTTTGGAATCACTCTTTCATATTCTGAAAGGAAGGCAGAGCTGACAATTTGCATTTAAAACTGTTCTCCAAGGTTACGTTCTGTTGAGTATATCTTTTAGATAGTGGACATTTATCATAGTGTAGCTCTCAAATCTGAAATAACTGCTGAAGGCATAGCCAAAAAGCCATCACAGTCCTGGGGAACAAGGTAATAAATCAGAAGCTGCCACATGATCACTATGGCAACCATCAGACCCTGTCATACTGCAGGCATTATTGAAGGGTAGGTATAATGTTCAGCTCATCAAGTGTTTGTGATCATAAACCTGTTGACACTATAGATTTGATATGGCAGGATTATTGTCTTTGTGAATTTAAAGGGACTGTTATCAGACCCCATTTTTTTTGAAAACAATATCGTGTTTAAATGTATATTTCGTGATTGTAGACTTGAACTTGTCATTGTCAACTAACAAATAAATTACCATGTAGCTTTTTTTTTTATTGATGCTTTGTGCATTTCGTACATCATTTTCCAATTCAGATCAGGCATTTTTCCCTTTCTCTTCCCCCTACCCCCACCCCATCCCAGATCATGTATTCTGCCATAACTGTCTTGCATCTTTCTCTGTTTTTTTTTTCTTTTTTCCTTTTTTAGCTATAAGTGATAATCCATGAGTACAAGCATCCTTCGTGCAAAACCAATCTACAGGCTGTTATGTCCAAACCCCCACAGCCCCACCATCCAGTGGGGGGTGACATGTTGTTTGTTCAATCAAGTTGATCAAAT